>APFE030945210.1:119902-144873 GCA_000404065.3 Pinus taeda | reverse complement strand
TTCGTTTTCAACTTGTGTGACAATGGTGTTTTCTTTTATCTATGTTCAAAACAAGGGGACTATTGTCCCATAGATCCTGCCTCAAGCTATGTTAGACAATGGGAAAAATGAATGAAAATATTTCCTAGGTCTAATAGAAATCAATCCTTTTAATGGAATGGAAATGGTTGTTGTCAAGATGTACTTTATGATATTTGCATGGTAGCTAGAATCCTTGTTCCTAACCAAATATCCTACTCCGACTCCTTTGTCACAACACTTTCACAAATGAACAACCAAAGAAAGACACTATTATTTGCTCTCCCAAGAATACAAGTTAGATTATGAACCAGATATAATCATATCAAAATCAACATGACCTAATGGAAAATATAAATGTGGATAAGGAAACTAAAATGACATTCATATAGAATGTCAATATAGTACACAAGTATACCTTATAGTGATGAATCCCCCTCTGATCCCTTTCTCCTTCTCCTTCCTTATCCCTCAAATAAACTAGCCTCATTCATGCACCAAGTGGGGGCCTACTAAAGTGGTATTTATGTAGCATAAGTTTCTTTCAACAAGTTATACTCCTTTCACCCCTGAGATATTCTCATTATAAATACAATTTTATATATGGGAGGATGTGCCTAGAGACTTAGGGCCATAAGAATTTAGGAAACTTCAACAATTAATGACCTCAAGCCAACTTGTTCCATTTTAGGTCATGTTGATCCTCATATGAAGGAAGTTCATTAGGTATGCTAGCCTCCATCTCTTCCATGCATAAGAAAAGTTGTATATTGGTGACAGGTTGTATACTAGAAATGTGAGATATGGTATATAGGGAGATAGTTGACTTGGGATTGATGGACTAACCAATTAGAATATTCAAGGGTGAAAGAAAGTGAATTTAGTCTAGAAATTTAGGAGGGTTAAGATACGGTTACTCCTACTAAAGCGAAGTGGAAAAAAAGGATTATAATGGATTCCCCCTAATCCATGAGGTCATAATAGAAACTAATGGTTAAAATGCATTACAACCAAGTATGAAAATTCAAGGAAGTAGTTGGTATTAACAAACTATATTGGAGCGACTCTGGAAAATAAAGTGTGATCATAAATATATCATCCCAAGGTGGTTATACCCATGCTTCAAAAGAATAATAACTAAATATGGCAGCCAAGATATACATTTCCAATAAATGTTACAACATACACCAATAGGAATATGGGCACATGGAAGAAAGGTGCCCCAGAGTAGTCCTAAAAATAAATGGGATGGCAAAAACTCCAAAACAATTTGGGAGGAGTACATATAAGGGTAATACGTCCCAAAACTGAGGGTATAACAAATCAATCCCAATGGTACAAATGTAAAACATGCAAATAAATGTGTTTGTGTCAAGATATGGTAGAAACTATCTGATTACTAGTCATTGAGGTCATTGTTAACAAGATGTGAGGGGAACTAGTAAAGATGAAAATGAACCTCAAGGTACCTAGAACATCCCACATAGTGTGTGATTTGACATTAGAAGCTCATGTATTTACCAATCATGAGTCAATGAGGTAAACCCATTGTAAATCAAAAGGAAGCATGCCACTCAAGACTACAAACTCCAAGGTACTATTAGTTCCTAGATCTATCTCATTGATAATGAGATAAGGTAAATAGGAAAATATCCATAGAAGGATGGCCTTGATTTATCCCCCATCAATTTACGTAAAATAAAATTAGATATTATTTGGACATATGAAGTCACCAAGTATAACTGACATAGGGATGACTAACACAAAAAGGTCAACAAGGACTTTAGATGGTTGACTAAGGTTTATACTTTCATTGATCATATAGAATCATGACACAAAATTGACTTAGCTACATTGAATAATGATAACCACATGATATCATGAAATAACACAATATGCATTGAAGAATTTTTCATAGTGACTATAAGCGTAACTAACCATAGGAGTAAAAAGAGTCATATGTATAGTAGAGTTGCTAGGCAAGTTAAAACCCATATGTAAGATACTAACTCAAACATGTGCTATATTCAAGGATACATGAATCATGTTGCCATTGTGAATGATAAATTATCAAGATGGTTTCTCACCTCTTTTTATTAGTTGGTATCTCCTTCATAGTTTAGCAAGCATGAAATAGAATAAAAGTATGCTTGATAATTTCTTTCTCATTTAGTTTTAAAAATATTGAAAAAAAGAGATAAAAGGATACTCAATAGGGTGCCTTATTATTGTTTTAATGAGCTCAAAGAATAAGTAATAGTATTCTTAACACATAGTATCTTTTTCGTGAGGTTTTAACTATCTTAAAAAAAGAGATGAAAGGATGACAAATACCTTTTAGTGCTTAACAAACATGATAAGAATCCTATGTAATCTTGTATTAGAGAAATAAGTGGTATATAACATAACAAATTATTATGAGTTGGTGGAACCACCCTAAGAAAGATGAAATAGAGAGGTTGGAAAAGAAACCCACTCATCAATAGGGTGCGTTATTATTGGTTTAATGAGCTCAAAGAATAAATAATAGTATTCTTAACACATAGTATCTTCTTTGTGAGGTTTTAACTATCTTAAAAAAAGAGATGAAAGGATGAAAGATACCTTTTAATGCTTAACAAACATGATAAGAATACTATGTAATCTTGTATTAGAGAAATAAGTGGAATATAACATAATAAATTATTATGAGTTGGTGGAACCACCCTGAGAAAGATGAAATAGAGAGGTTGGAAAAGAAACCCACTAATCATAGTTGTCTCTTCAAGAAGGGTAAAAGCACCAATTTCATTATATTAATAGGACCAAGGCCAATGTTGTTGCAATGATGAGAAACAAGGCCAAGGCATATAACTATGTGTAAGTGAACAAGGAAATTCATATAAATAATCATAATGTACAATAGTTGGTGGAATCCTCCTAGGGTAGAGTCAAAATATAAAAAAGAAGTGAAAATGTGGCTTATATTCTGAGTCATGACGGGTCAAAAGGAGGGATTCTTGGTCTATAAAAATATGCAATATGGACACCAACATGGAAACTAAGTCTTAATCTAGGGCTTCCATGTAAAGGAAGGCTCTACGACACAAGTTATTATGTGCAAATTGGTGGGATATGAAATTATGATTTTTGCCACAAAATTACCCTGCTTTATTTTTTATCAAGCCACCCATTTTTCCACCTTAAATTACCATAAAACCTTATACATACATTATGAGAAGCTCAAGGTATAAATTGTGTATTAACTAGTTATATTATTATTGTTTTTAGACTATAATTAAGAGTGTTTTAAGAGTTATTTTCATGTGTGTGTGTGTGTGTAGAATAAAGGGGATAACTCAAATGGTTGTAGAAGTATTGCATTTATCGCCAGGTGTCATGTGATCAAGAATGTAGTTGCATCTTAAGGAAGAAATATGTGGAATTTATAGAATTCATAGACATGCTACACGAGGAGAAAGAATGTCGAATTTAACATATGTGAGGAACGCAATACATATGCATTAGAGAAATTTTGAGGTAAAAAATGGGCCTCAAAACAAAAATGTACAACCAAAATCAATGTTATAAGAACCAATAGTATTCAAGGTGATGATTTCAACCATGGGGGATGATTCACCATTTTTTGTGTAAAAAAGGTAAAAAGATTAAAAAATAAAAAATAAAAATAACTACATTTTCAACTTGTATTTTCAACTTATCACCCAGTTTTTGCTGCAATTTGTCGAGGTAGGAGCACTTGTTGATGCATAGATTTAATTGCCTCATCCAATACCCATGGTTGCATCACTTTTGATGGGACCCATGCTAAAGCAAACAAATGAAGAAATACATGAAAAATATTGGCAGTAAACATTTTTTATAATATTTCTTATTTATCATGTAGCAAAGTCCATCAAAATTATGAATGAATCGGGAAACTTCTTTGGATGAGGAATAAATTATGCACCCAAGTGCTCCAACTCAAAATTGGAGTACAACCAATAAGGAGATAAGTTTGAACAATATGGTTGAAAAATATTTTTTTATTTTTTCGCCTCTAATTTTGATTATGTAATTTAATATTTTTTTTATTTCATTATTATATTTATAATATTCCATAGGAGGCCCATTTTATACCTCAAAATTTCTCTAATGGTTGCATCCACTTTCATGTTGTTATGAGAATGTTGCATAGATATCTATTTCCAGCTAGTTCATTATGGTAGATTAGGTCTGATTATGAGGAAGGCCCTCCATTTTTTTATGGCTTGTTACACCACCAGCTGAAGTAGGTCTAAGATGCCTCGGCATGTAACAGTCATTACAGTGTCAAGGGCATAATATTTATTCCTAGTTGAAAGTAATTTTTAAAGATTCCTCTCTATTTAGACATCTGATGTTTCACATGACAAATCATACTAGATGTTTTATTTAGCATCTCCAAATTGTGAATGGTCTCTCAAACCACTATCTAGACTCAAATTCCCTTTTTCTTTTATAAATATGTGCTCTGAAAATATGATGATAGACAATATATAACATGTGGACTTACTTTGTAATTTTGATTTATGTTAATATAAATCTCCTACCCACGCATGTTTTGCATTACTTTCTAAAGTTGTGTTACTGAATTTATAATCCTTCAAGCATAGGCAAAAGCCTAATTTAGGACCACTTGAGGTAAATCCTAGCGCTACATTCATTTCCTATTATTTTAGTATAATGTAGTTTTTATTTCATTTACTTGCAAAGTAGGTAATAATGGTTGTTTTTAATTTATGCAGTTGTGTGTGTTAATTCATTTCTTATGATGCATTTAATTTCATTCTAAAAATTTTGTTGAAAATCATTTTATTAAAAAAATTGGGCCATGTTATGATTTTGATAGTGTAAGGTGATGATTTCATAGTTGTGTTGCAAAATCTAGTTGCAAACTAGTGGAAACTGCTACAAAACCACCAACCCTGCAAATTATTTTAACCTTAGTGTTGGATATCGAATCACTACTGGGAGGGTGGTTGAATCAGTAGTGATGTCTTCTTCAACAGTTTTTCACAAATTTAACTCATGTAGTCATATATCAATTCTTTATGCAAGCGCACATTAATTCATAAATAAATAAACATTTATCCTCAACAAATGAAAATCAAGACAATCACACATTCATGCATAATGGACACAAGGATCTCTAGTGGAAAACCACTTTCGGGTCAAAAACCACCCTTTTTTTTGTTGTTTCTCTACTTAAAATTTTATTAATCAAACAAATAATTTTACATCATCATAGTTGGTTATGTCCAGCAAGGAATTTTATCACTGTAAATCGACTTTGTGAACACCCATCCTCTTGAAACCTCTACCCCCAACAAGCCTCGCCCAACATCCATTGGACTATGAGAATGCTACTCCCTCTACTGAATCTACCAACCACCATCAACAAGGAACACCCGTTACTTCTTCACCAAGCTATCTCTATATCTTGATCATCTAGGGCCACATTTCATAATATTTTAGGCTAAACCCCTTGGAAAAGTAACAACAACCTTTCCATTAAAACAATCAATACATGGGCCACCTACATCATAATCTCTGCAACTCAACTTCAATGAATTCTTCAACATCAACTCAAGAAACCAACCCTCAAGCCGGAACTTCAACAAACAGTCCTCAAATATAGTAGCAACACGTCATCTGTCAACAATTCAACTACATATAACAAATAGCAGCAACACCTGTACGCATCAAACATATATTAATTCAACACATTTATCCATAAGCATGTTGATTTAACCTTACAACATATACACTGGCTCAAGACCCTACAACAA
Organism: Pinus taeda; assembly: GCA_000404065.3. NCBI lineage: Eukaryota > Viridiplantae > Streptophyta > Pinopsida > Pinales > Pinaceae > Pinus > Pinus taeda. Next base: position 139,045 of record APFE030945210.1, on the reverse strand, counting down.
ATCATATCAATATTCTGACATAAAGATTACAACAATAAGTAATCCCTGAAAAGACAAATATCAGTGGCATGACCATCAAACAATATTCTGCTTTTCGTTTATGCAAATAATCTCTGATCCATGTTCTCCATGCATATTGGTTAACCTCTACAATAGACTCTGCAAACTTTGTCTTTGATTGTCGATCAAACTTTTCCTCTTCAATTAATGAAAACTAGCCTCTTCATGCACCTCACTCTCTTGATCTTAGTAAAAAAAAATTGTGTGTGCAAATTTCTAGAAATTTGACTTGTGTATTACTATTTGTTGTAGTAGGTTTCCCTCTACTCTCTGCACTCAGCTCACTCATCATACAATGGTCAATCTTCTCTTCTTTTTAACTAGTTTGTGCCACTAACTCAACTTCTAAAATAATCAATGAATTCCCGCCTCAAACTTTATTCTAACTTGTAGATTTAGTCAATTAGAAGTTGCTATGAAAAATCTAGAAAAAAACATCACAAAAACATTTAAATCATTTGAGGTGCATGAGGAATACATAGAATATTGACTTATAGACACAGTCATAGGCACAACAATATTGATTCTTGATTTTAGTTGCATGGATAAGCCTACATCCCAGCGACTGGAGCCCTTTAGTCACATGCATAAGTTTGTCTCCATGCAACTTTGGTAGGGGATCAAGGAAAACACAAAAAATCCAACTCAAAGCTACCTCCAACTTCTTCCTTAGCAGCTCCAGCATCTATAAATCTTGTCACAGGTTTGAAAAGTCTCAAAACCATCTTTACAACCTCCTATTGAGCTCATTTATGATGTAGAATTCATAAGTGCATGAACCAACTCATGAGTGCAGAAATTGTATCAAGACGCATCAATCATGTAGTTCATCAATAAAAGGGAACTTGATAAATCATGAAAACCTTTCTAGACCTCATCAAGGGTCCAACCACAACTCACTAGGAGCATCAAGGACATCTCAAGGATAATACCTCAATCATCTTAGATATGGAGAACTAGTTGGCCAACCAACCATAAAAGAAAACATTAAATAAAATGCAACACAAGCATCGGCCCTAGAAAACATGTACAAGACAATACCATCAAGAAAACAAGCATATGCATATAATCTACCACACAATCCCATGTTTACATCAATTCCAATTATCAATCACTTCATCACAACATTAATTCCAACAATCTCCCCCTTTGGAATTGATGGCAACCCCATCTAAACCATCTAAACAACCTCATGAAGAATTGAACTCCTCATTTTCTCCCCTTTGACATCAATGGCAAAGGGACAAACTAAAAAATTATAAACATGTGAGGAATCAAAGAAACACTCCCTATGTCAATCTCAAAATCATGCCAATGAAAAGTTGATACAAGGCAATGAAATGATGCTCAACTAAAAAGGCACGCCCTGAATATAGAAAGGAGTTGCAAAAACATCTCTTGGAATATTAAACTTGCTACCTCTACTGCTAATAGTATGTATTTGTCATATGAAATAAGGTTTTTCCTCGTAATTCTTTGACCAAATTTGGCACAATGATAAACAATGAGATACAAGGCATAATACATGGCTATATGAAGGATAATAAAAGGTTCAAATTGTTAGGAAAAATACTAGGGGGTTGGGGGGGGTGGTTGAGTCAGTATTTTACTCACATCAAATTTCAATTTCTTATTCTTATTTGTGTATGCTATTGTTACAAAGTAAACTATCTATTAAACACACACATGGCAAAAAGAGTATGAAAGATAAAACATGATAATACATTTTTTTATTAACAAATCATATACGTTTATAGTACATTGTGTGATCGTTCGGTTCCACATCCCAAGGTTTCTTAGACTTCCTTAGTCTATTTAGCTTCCACACTCACCCTTAGCGGATTAGGAGTCCAATATTCACCCCCTTAATCTGAAGGGTTATGTATGAGTCCAAGAAGAGAGATGTAATACAAAATGTGCAAAAGGGCATGGTAGCACTAGGCTGAATGTGCTCTCTGAAGTGTTGGTATAAAGGGTGGTGGTTTAAGGATGACTACCAACACTAAAATGCTTAGTGCAATTCTTGGATTTCTTCCAAGTCTGGCACGAAGCTCAAGTCTTCTACTAGAGGAAGAGCTCAGGTCTTCTGCTAGAGGAAGTGCTCCTGATGTTTTAAAGAAGGAAACCTTCAACCATGAAAGGGAGGTCTCACCCCACATAAAAAGGAGAACTTCAACCTAAAAAGGGAGGTCTCAACCTGTGATGCTTTAAGGATGACCAACAAATCTGGAATGCTTAATGCAATTCTTGGAACTCTTCCAAAACTAGCAAGAAGATGAAATCTTCTACTAGAGGAAGTGTCCCCAATTCTATTTATGGAATTCTTCCAAAACTGGCAAGAAGCTGAAGTCTTCTACTAGAGGAAGTGTCCCAAATTACAAACTGAAGGCATGTTCAGGGGCATCTTTGTCTCTGGCTACAACTCTAAAATGGGTGTGGCAAGTTGTGGCTCAGGCTCACTTGATGTGGCTTTGAAGCTTGTAGATGATGTTAGGCCACTATACTACTAGTGTAACCCCTTATTATTATTAGTACAACCCCCTTATTATATTGATGTACCCATGTAGTGCCCATATTGATACTGTTGTGCCCCATAGAAGCCCACTATTGTTATTATTGTGCCCTTACATTATTATTGTTATGTAGGCTCTGATTATATAATGAGCCCTTAGACTCCTATATATAGAAAGGAGGTCTTTTCATTTGTATCATCCAAGAATTGTTCATTTATGTAATGTAAAGGAGGTTTCCCCCTCGAAGAGGCTGAATTCTAAGGTGTTGATCAATCTTTTCTATCTTTTCTTGAGCTGGTTTCATAACATTTGGTATAAGAGCTTTGGATTCTAGGGTTTCGTTGCTCCAAATAGGTCATCGTGGCATTCTCGCTATAACTCTTTTTTTGCGACGTTTCAGAAGTCGAGAAAAAAACCCATTTGAGAAGACATCACGCTAAATCTCAGGGCCGAATTTCAAAGTTGTTTGCACTACATTTGCGGAGATATGATTTCAGGAAGTTGGTCCTTTTGTAGAATCCTGAATTACATTCAAAATTGGTGACCTAGGGAAAATCATCATAACTTTCTCTCTGAGCATCAGATTGTAATTTCGTAAGAAGTTACAGAAAGAGGACGGACTGTAGTTTCTTCTAGATAATTTTCAGAGCCAAAGGTCCAAATAGTGACACGTGGCACTTCATACAAGTTCACTCTTCGAGAGAGGTCTATAATCAGGTCAATTTGGGGGATTTGGCATAACTCTTCATTGGAGAATGCAATTGGAGTTAGACTGGTGGCATTGGAAAGAGGACATAGAGGGCTACTATAGGTCATAATTTCAGAACTTAAAGATCTGAAAGTACAGAGTTACAGTTGTTTCAAGATCGAGCTCCTAAAATCAAGAAAAAACAAGATGAGGAAGTTTGATGGGAAGGATCTGGTAAATTGGATACGTCAGATGGAGCAATATTTTGATCTACATGGTGTACAAATGTTACAAAAGGTATGTATTGCATCTTCATATTTAGAACTGGATCAATTTTTATGGTATAAAGGGCTTTGTTCTCGTAAAATACTTGTTACGTGGTCAATTTTCACGGAGGAAATGATAGCACATTATGAGGATACAAAGAGCAACACCTTCTTTAGAGCAACACCACAACAATTGGAATTAGTAAAAGGGCTTTGTTACATAATGGAAAGTAAAATTATGGCAATAAGGAAGTCTACCCCTCACAACTATAAAGATGGAAGTGTTGTTCTCCTAGCCTTCCACAACCTACAAGGGTTACACCACAACAATTGGAAGAAAAAAGAGAAAAAGGGCTTTGTTACAATTGTGATAGCAAATGCACTAAAGGTCATAAGTGTGTTGATAAGAAATTATTTTACATAGAATATGAACAGGAGGAAGAAAAGGATCAAGAAACATCAAAAGAAGAGGATATACGCCAGGACTGCACCCCAAAGAAAGAAGAAATGAATCAGACCATATCTTGTAAAGCATTGGCAAGAATTACCACTCCTCAAACTCTCAAGATAGAAGGACATATCAAGAAGAAAAAGGTGCAAGAAGTGAAAGATCACATCGAGAAAGAAGAAATGAATCAACCATCTTGTAAAGGATTGGAAGAAATTATCACTCGTTAAACTCTAAAGATAGAAGGACATATCAAGAAGAAAAAGGTTCAAGTGGTGAAAGATCACATCGTGCATCAACAGCAAGTTCTCCAACTTTTAAAGGATAATGCCACTTTGGTGCAAAATCGAATGAAACAACAAGTGGATCAACATAGTAGTGAAAAATGTTTTGATGTAGGTGATTGTGTATTTTTACTGCTACATCTCAAGCAAGCTATTTGTGAGAAGGAAATGTTGGCAATACTACATGCACTTAAAAAATGGCGACCTTACCGAATGGGAAGACACTTCATGGTAAAAATGGATCATGATAGTCTTAAATACTTTTCAGAACAACTATTATCTTTAGAAGAACAAAATAAATGTGTCACAAATATGTTTGGTTATGACTTTGACATCATCTATAGAAAATGGAAGCAAAATTTTGCTGCGGATGCACTCTCAAGAAAGGATGAGGATGTGGAAGCATTGTTTTATGCTATTTCTATTATCCAACCAGATTGGATAAACAAAGCAAGGGATGAATCAAAGAAGGATGAAGAAGTATGGCCACTTATTCAAAAGTTGCAAAAGATCCCAATTCAAACAATATTGCTAGAAATTGAAGAGGAAAGAAAAAACATATTGGAACCTGGAGCAGTCACAGAAACAAGAACCTGACAGCTACGAAATCAATCAATTTCAGAGTATCTCATCAAGTGGAAGAAATTACCCGTTGAAGATTCCACATCAGAGGACAAGAAGTTTATACAGAAGCATCAAGAACTACACAAGTGTTGAGGAGAACACTTTTTGAAGGAGAGGGGAATGTTAGGCCCCTATACTACTAGTGTAACCCCTTATTATTATTAGTACAACCCCCTTATTATATTGATGTACCCATGTAGTGGCCATATTGTTACTATTGTGCCCCATATAAGCCCACTATTGTTATTATTGTGCCCTTACATTATTATTGTTATGTAGGCTCTGATTATATAATGAGCCCTTAGACACCTATATATAGAAAGGAGGTCTTTTCATTTGTATCATCCAAGAATTGTTCATTTATGTAATGTAAAGGATGTTGCCCCCTCGAAGAGGCTGAATTCTAAGGCATTGATCTATCTTTTCTTGAGCTGGTTTCATATCACATGACCATCATTTTCCACCCTGTCAAATACAAGATCAGAAGATGAAGCAATCTCAACTACAAGACTATTCAATACTTTAGAACAACTTCTGACATGTCACTAGAATATTTTCTTGGTTGTTGATGCCCATTGCCAAGAAGCAATCCATCCGAGATGAATCTTTGTTCTTGTAGGAGGTTTGTTTCTGAAGCATTTGTTTGAAGAATGATTGGTTTTATGATAGTGCTTACATGGATGAAGATCAAAACAGTGATCTTTTAGATAGCCAGCTTGGTCATAGTGTTGGCATTTCACAATATGTTGCTATGGAAGAGGTGCAGAATCTGGAACAACTGGAGGTCAACTATCATGAGGAGCAGGTGAAGATGAACCGTCCTGAAGAAATCCAACACTTTGAAATTGGATTGGTTTGGAGTAGTCTAGAATATGAAACAACAAGTCCTTGTCATATCCAAGACCAGTTTTGTACTTGCTGTGGACAAGCTGTTCCCAAGGTCTAATGATGGGCTTGAGAAGTGCAAATTGAACTTCTGCATCTGCATGAAAATCTACTTTGGAAATGAGCATTGGATCTGAATCAAGTTGCTGCCTATGGGAGTTAGTTTCAATGTTCTGAATAGAAATAGGTTCAGAATGATGAATCCTCTTTTTTAATTCTACTCGTTGTAGCTGAGATTCAAGCTACAAAAAATCAATGTTTTCTTATGCATGTTGTGAAGATGTTTGAATATCTCTGAGAGTGTCTTTGTTGACTTTAACTATACTTCCACCAGTATATAAGATTAGAGTGCTTAATAACTCTAATAATCCATGATTTTTCTCCATTATTCAAACAATCAAATCAACTATGTATTTGTAGAAACAATCAAATGGCCAAAAATGCATTTTTTTTTTCAACACAGAAAGTTAGTCTGCGAGACAGTCACTTAACTGAATGTATACACCCAAAATAGAAGTGTTTCCTCCCTAAACATTGAGATGATAGACTGCTTCTTTCTTGGCTTACTCTCTGAGAAATATCGGCCTACTCCTACTGCAACATCAACCTGTACCCAAGCATTAAGAAATATGCTGAAAAAGGATTGAACTTCACACTCTAAAATAAAGAAAGAGAAATACCCTGAAATCAATTAGAGAATCTCTCGACTCCCACTCAACCTCTTCACCTTCTCTTCTTTCTCATTGAATAGTTCTGACAAGGATACACCAGATACCTTAACAACTTTAAACCTAACTCCAGGAATATCTCCCACGACATGCCCCTTTTGCCCAAATCCAGCAATCAACACCTCGTCATTTTCTACCACGTAGTTCAAAGGAAAACAAAAATAGGCTCAACCTTGATGTAGTTGGTGTTGATTGTGATAACTTAGGTTCGATGAAGGTTGATGAGTATTCTCAAAGAACAGATCCAAATATATGGGCAGCTGGAATTTGGACAAATCTCAGGAACTAGTGGAACTTGACTTTCCATGTGCTCCAAGATAGAGTAGGTGTTCATGCAAGTCTATGTGGCACTCAATGTTCACCACTTGAACTGGTTTCCATAGGTTCTATGCTTATTACATTTGTTCAAATCAGCGATCTTTTTGACAAGTACCAGAAGTGCAACAATGCCTAGGAAATGAGTTCAATTCTCCCAGAGCTCTGAAAATGTGGTTGATTCGAATTCCAAAGCTCTAAAGTCACCATTTGACAAATGAAAATCATCACCTCTTTTTGCTTCCAAATTAAAATAGATCCTAATTTTTACCTACCCCTTACTTTTACTCTTAGTGCTTGCCCACACTTTTCACCTTCTACCTAGCTGCTAATTCCGTGGCAGCCAACATGTTGTTATTGTTGGCAGCTCAGAGTTGTCTTTTTATGAAAAAGGACTCATGAAATCCAACATCACACCATTAACAATGTCAATCGTCTGTTTTATATTAGTGACCTGCTCTAATGGAGCTTGGACGGCCAGAAGTAATAACCTATTGGAAGAAAATTGAGCAACAATGATTCCTTGATAACCGTAACATAGGAGTTCTAGAATCAATCCCGAGAGATTAGAAGCATAAACATTTCAACAATAAAAGCCCAACTATTTAGAAAATCTAAAAGGTTATTTGCTGGAGAGTCTGGCTTGGAGTATAGAGCAACACCTTCTAGGGGATCTAGGCTTCTTCAATGTTTGAAATGATGTCAGGAATTACATACGTGATATCTTTTCCTTGCTTGCCTTTATAGTATTTTACCAGATTTATTTGGAATGGACTACACTCTGGTAGTGGCTAGAAGCAAATGGCCATAGCAAAAGAAAAGAAAGTTGTCCAACAACAGAGAAAACCACGATCCCTCTACAATCCTGAGGATTTATAGACAAAGCAAAGCTCCTGAGCGAGAAACAATGAATTTTTAAACTCAGGCAAAGTAATATGTTAAGATCACATATTACTTATGCTCAATTTTTCATCAAAACTAATGCAGGGTTGGTAAATTGGAAGCACAAAGACATTTATAAGCACTCACATAAAACATGTAATTTCACAATGACAAAGAAGCCAACAGACAGTTGACATTAAAAGAAGTAATGTTCAATGCAGATTACAATAGCTCCCTAAGATAGGTAATGATAAAAAATGAATGTTGTCTTCTACAAGCATTTCACTGTAAAAAAATTTATGGACTGTCAAGTGCATTTGGTAGCCAACAATGGTGGGTAGAGACATTATTTACAGACCTGACAAACAGTTGGAAAAAATAAGTGTTATTTATAAGGTTATAGAAGGATTGAGCATAAGCAATGGCCACAAAGAGTTTTTATGGGGGTGAGTGTTTGGAGGTTGCAAGTTTGGAAAATAAAATTGAGAATGAAGATAACGACGGGTATGTCGAGCAGGCCGTGAACAGGTAATCCATAATGTCTAGATTTTATATTATGGATAGTTCCTGCAAATTTTCTACCTCTGACACATGCTATTTAGGCCAAAGGAGTTACATCCAATTAGTGGAGCATTAAGATTCTTATGGACATGTGTACAATGAGGGATGGAATGCTCAGTTATGATAATCAGATAGGGCAGCTCTACATGTAACAGAGACCATTGCTATTCAAGGAGACAGAGAATTGACAAAGCTAATTAAATGGGTTGGCAAGGAATTTCATGGTAGAAAACCTAATGCATAAATGGTGAGATAGAAGACTACACAATTAGAGGTTGAGAAACCCACAGATAAAGCCATACATCATGGCTCCAATACCATGTTAAACACAAACATGGAAAAAAGAGTATGAAAGATAAAACATGAGAGTACATTTTTTTATTAACAAATGGTTTCATTTATAGTACATTGTGTGACTGTTGGGTTTTGCATCCCAAGGTTTCTTAGACTTCCTTAGTCTATTCGGCTTCCACACCAACCCTTAGAGGATTAGGTGTCCAACACTATCGTATGTACGTAATTGTTATTAAGGTAACCCACGTATATCTAGATAACTAATATGTTCGACTTTAATTAGTGCATCATTATTTCATTATTTATTAATTAAGAAGTAATCATGAGCAGTAAGAATTAGAAAGATCATAAACGCACAACACACATGAACACCAGGATTTTTACGTGGAAACCCAATTTGGGAGAAAACCATCGTTGTCATCGTCTTTGTATTCTTCTTTTATTTAAAGAAAAAATTCTTAAAATCTTGTATTAGCGCAGACTCTAACTAGTACGCAGGAACCCACTTGCAGAATGCTACAACCTTCTCTCATTTTCTAGCACCTACTAGAAGAGAGCTCCAACCCCTTGACTTTATCTATCAACCCCTACTGAAAGGGTGGATCACTTTTCATAATATTTCATATTGGATCCACTTTCATCATTAAGCCCAAACCAAGTAAACATTCTAAAACCAATCACTAAATCAAATCACCCAATCATTGAACCAACTGAATCATTAAATCAATTACTGAAGCTTAATCAACCAATGCAACTAGATCAAACTAATACATATTCGATCAAAATCGATTCACATCCATTCATAAGTATACCCTACCATGTATTGGTCATCATAGAAACCAAATGTTGTCACTGCAAACCCTGGTCAAAAATATGTCAGAATGTATATGACATTGTCCTTAATCATACCCTTGTATGTATGTGCTTCCCCTGAAGAATACCTGCGTATGAATATCAAATTATAGATACCTAAATCTGAATCACTGTAACATTGAATTAATCACTGAATCTTATATGGAATCCATCATAGATCATTGAACCAAATACAGATGACATACACTAGCATCATCACTAATCAACATTCCATTCCATAAGCAAATCAACCCAACCAGTACTGTCAAACACAAATTATTATGAGAGAGACATCATCGACATATAGCAGAAAACATAACAAAACTTATCAAATATCATCAATAGTCCATTCTCCAAAACCCTAGCATGTATACTAAACTTTTACAAATCACATCCGTGTATGTGTGCCCTTACCATTCTTAACACATGTGTACATATTCTAAACTTCCGCAGAACATATACGTGACTGCTTAGAGGTAGACACCCATGTGTATGCGACTTCTCATAGGCAAAGCAACATACATATGTGAAACCACTGAATCATAACTTTGGTACAACCACAACATCTGTCAAACCCAAATCTAGGCATACACACCATTACAGCCACACATCATTATACCATCATCATCATAGATCTATCAAATCATAAATAGATTAACCAATTATGTATTCATTTAAAATATATCAGACCTTATCTATCTCCAATTTCCCTAATGCACACCTATTCCATATTAAATCACTATTAAACAGTTCAAAACTTGCACACCCAACACCTGAATCTCCATCTCTTTATACAGTATTTTCCTTAGCCAATACCTCAGGTAAATAAATTGCCTATGTTGTAAGTATTCTTTGACGGGATCAAATATATGTTGTCTCTTCCAAATAATATGGGTCAATACCATGGTAAATACCCCTCGTATTCATAATACCATGGTGTAAATTTTGTACACGACTTCTTTTCACCATACCTATGTATGTACGTGATCTTCCTTTAGAGGACCCACGTATACTTTCTCACATTTCATCTTTGTCATTCATCTGTCTCTGAACTGATATTCCTTTTTTCATATCACCTATAGCATCAACATAACCATCATGTTGATATCTCTATCAAGGTTTTTTCCATCAAGGAAAACGCATTAGCCATAATGCCAACAATCTCCCCCTTTGGATTTGATGGAAACCACTTTGGTGTTTGGACACCACCACTTGAAAATACCTACAGAATCATCTGTAAATATATCAATCTAAACAATGTGCTTCTCTCCCAATACATCTCTCCAAACACTAAGCTTCTGTTGCCCTTTAACAGCAATGGAAAAGGGTTGACCAATGTTTAATGAAGACTTCTTTATCCCTTTGTAGAGAGGATTATTATAGGGTTGGTCTACTGAAGATGACGACTGTATACCGATCATGCTCCCCCTTGAGCATATGTTGAATCTTCTGGAAGATATTCAATGAAGTAAATGACTCTATGACTTAACCAAATATGACATTTCCTATCACCAAGAACTCATGCTTACATCAATCACCCAACACAATGGGGTTACATATTTGACTCAACATTACATCAAATTCCAGAATGAGATTATATACATAAATGACTTGACCTAAATAGTCCATAATTTACTAAATTTTACAATGTTTGGAAATATGGGTCTATACACATCCTTTACATCAAGAGACAAACAATATCAATATATGACCAATTCTTTAAAGCATCACCAAGCAACTTTAGTATCACAACACATAGAATTGAGCATCAACATCATCAGTGAACATATTTAGCATGTCAGCAAGTAATGAGTGGAACATGAAAACATAATCCTTTAGTAAGTAGTACTCAAGAAGTTGTAATTCCAAGAATGTGCTATTAGAATCATCATAGATGCTCCCCCTGAACCTATGCCAACTATTCACTTGTCAGGTCTGATCATATCCAGCTCGTCAATCAGCAAAGTCATCAAAAAGAACCAAAGCAGCAATGACATATTTTAGCAAATCATGAACCATCATAAACTAATATCATTTCTAAGTAAAACTAGAGCATCACCAACATACTGTAACCAATCAATGTCAAGACAAATAATAACTGACTATAGAATATAAAAAACTCTCCCTCACCCTGTCCCATTGTCTCTGCATATCAGACAAACATACATGAATGTATAGATAAAAATCTCATTTATATATGTGAATATCCTTAATGTAATCCACGTACCAAAAGTAAATTGTAGTAATTTACAATCTCATCTCCCATTGAACATGAAATACCAGTCAAAATAATTAGTAGAGTGATGAAGTAGAGATCATTCCTAACTTTTGTATGAGCTATTCAAAGGAATCACATGGAAGTGGCTTTGTAAATATACATGAAACTTGTTCCTTTGAAGCAACATATTCCAGTTTGACCTTTTGTTCAAGCACCTATTCTCTTAGAAAGTGATATTTGATTGGAATATGCTTGGTTTTTTAGTGCATGATAGGATTTTTAGAGATACTTATGGCACTAGTATTGTCACAAAGAATAGGTATAGGTTGAGGATAAGTGATTTGAATTTCTTGCAATGTTTGCCTCATCCATAGAAGTTGAGTAAAACATGATGCAACAACGACGTATTCAAGCTCAGCAGTAGATAAAGTGATGGAATTTTATTTCTTAATAAACCATGATACCAAGCAAGGTCCCAAATAAAATTCTCCTCCTGTAGTACTTTTTCAATCATCAATATTGTCTGCCCAATCTGCATCTGTGTAATCATGAAGTGCAAAGTCTACATTTTTGGGATACCATTGACCAAAATATTGAGTTCCTTGTAGATACTTTAATATTCTCTTACTGCTTGGAGATGATTTTCTTTAGGATTTTCTTCAAATCGTCCAACAATCCTAACTGCATGCATAATATCTAGTATCGTTCCTGTAAGGTAGAGAAATATTCTGATCATAGACCTATATTTTAGTTGATTAACTGAAGGATAATCATCATTTTTACTAAGATTGCATCCTGTTACCATTGGTGTGCATACAGGCTTGCAGTCTTCCATTCCATATTTCTTCAAAATATGCACGAGGTACTTGATTTGGTAGAGAAAGATACCATTCTTTGTTTTTTGAACTTGAAGAGCAAGAAATTATGTTAGTTCACCAAGTAGAGACATCTCAAATTCTTGCTTCATAACTAAAGAAAATTCTTGAGTCATAGATTCTACATTACTTCCAAATATGATTTCATCTACATAAATAACAACTATCAAAAGTTTGTTTGTATCAAATTTTATATATAGGTTGTTATCTTCAAACCCATTTGTAAAGCCTTGTTGTTTAAGATACCTATCAAGATGATAATACCATGTACGAGGAGACTTTTTAACCCATACAGTGCCTTAATAAGTATGCAAAACAAATTTTGATCATTTCCTAGAATGAACCCTTTAGGTTGTTCAATATAAACTTCTTCTTCTAGATCCCCATTTAAAAATACAGATTTAACATCCATCTGATATAATTTAAAGTTATGAAAGATTGGAAAAGAAAGAAACATTCTTACGGTTTCAAGTCTAGATATAGGTGCAAATGTTTCTTCAAAGTCTATTGTTCATGTTGATCATAGGCTTTGCATATGAGTCTTGCTTTGTTTCTAATAACTTCTCCGTTTTCATTTATTTTGTTCTCGAACAACCATTTTGTCTCAATAAATTTTTTATCATGAGGTCTTCGTATTAATACCCATGTACAATTCTTTTATATTTGATCAAGTTCTTCATTCATTACCTTAATCCAACATTCATCTTTGCTTGCTTGATTCAGATTTTGAGGTTCAATTGTGGATAGTAAGGCTAGGTAACTAGAGTTTCCAATAAGAGTTCTTCTAGTTTGTACTCTTGCTTCCATTTCACCTAGAATTTGAAATTATGGATGCTTTTTCTGAACATACCTTGAAGGTATCTTTTCTCATGTTTCTGTATCTTCATTTCTTTCTTTTGATGGTTGTCTATTAAATTATTCTACAACCTTCTGACTTGTAGTAGGAACATATTCGTCATCTATTAGAGCTTCCTTTTCAGTACCTATGGATTCTTCATCAATCACAACATCAATGCATTCAACAATATTTTGAAGCCTTTTATTATAGAATTTATATCCCTTTCTTTTAGAAGAGTATCCAAGGAGGATTCCTTCATCAGCTTTAGATTCAAACTTTCCCACCTTATCATCATTTTTACTTATGTAAAATTTGCTTCCAAAAATTCTAAAATGTTTGAGAGTTGGAAGCTTACCAAACAATAGTTCATAAGGAGTTTTAATGTTGTTTAATCGAACATGATATTTGCTAAGTATATTCACAATTGTATGTGTTGCTTCCCTCAAGAAGGTATGTGGAGTTCTTGATTCATCAAGAATGGATCATGCCATTTTCTGGATTGTTCTATTCATACTTTCTACCACTCCATTTTTTTAATAGTCATAACTATAGAAAATTGTCTTTTGATGCCATGTTGTTCACAGAAATTGAAAAACTTATCTAATATAAACTCTCCTCTATCATATCTAAGACATTTGATTTTCAAATCTAACTCATTTTCTACCAGAGCCTTGAATACTTTAAATTTATCAAATGCTTCATCTTATGTTTAATTAATCCAATCCAAAAGATTCTTGTAAAATCATCAATGAATAATATGAAATATCGTTCATCGTGAGGAGACTTCTTTCTGATAGGATCGCACAACTCAGTATGAATGAGTTCAAGTGGATTACTTGAATTAACTTCTTTAGCATTAAACTTAACTATGGTTTGATTCTCAAATTGGCATGATTTGCATATGTTATTTTCCAATGGAGAGATGTTGGGTAAGTCACATACTGCTCCCATTCTGATTGATTTGTATAATTGAGAAAAGCTAAGGTGTCCCAATGTGTTGTGCCAAAGCCATCTTTCTTCATATTTTCTTAAGTAACAATGTTCTTGGTTGCCTTCCAAGACATAAACATTATCTAGAGTTCTTGTTCCCTTTATTATGATCTTACATATGTCCATATTTCTCACCACGTAGTTCTTTGATATGGAAACAATTTCATGCCCTTGGTCACACATTTGGCTAACACTCAACAAGTTATATCTTCAGTTTAGTTTAATTATTTTTGTGAAGACCTATGTTTAGAGACTTCCGTCAATTTTGGTATCAAGTCAAGAGCAGCGGTGTCCTTATCTTGTTACTCCACCTCTTCGAATGTATGAAGGCCCTTAAAGGACTTAGAATTCCCTCATCAATATTTCTGTTGCCTGTGAAGTTCAAAGACAGTTGGGACCGAAACAATGGAATGTCAAGTTTTGGTGAAAGCTAACGATAAGAGAGTCTTCCTATTGGGGATCAACATAGCTTGTCCACCATGATATGATTGCAGTGTTTTGTCATAATATCCAATATTCCATGATTGCAATGTGTTGTCATAAAAGGCAAAGAACCAAGATTTGAAGCCGATATCGAGCTTAGAAAGCCGATCTGTCACTAAGATTATTGAAGTTTTCCACTTAAGGAATTTGTGTCTATATAAGTAGAGATACCATGATAGATGACTCCTGCATATATAAGCGTGATTCTACATATAAATGCCTAAATTTTGTTGGCTTCCATGAATCCTATGGCGCGGTACAACACAATGAAATAGTGAAGAAGTTGCATGAACGATGGGTTCGATGTGCAACAGTAACCAACATTTATTAAGAGCAGGTGTGGAAGAATAAGATCAAAGTAGAAGAAATTTGGTGTTAGCTTATGTTTTCTTAGGTGTCGAATCATTGTGACTGCATTTTTTTCCAGCGCACATTAAAAAAAATCCTTCATAGCCACGAGATTTTTTTGATTTCGCCCCAAATTTCTAAAGGACACCTGGCCTTGAGAACGTTATTCACAACCCAATCTACCCAGTATGTGGTAGGTTACCAATCTATGGTGGGTGCATTATATTACATGCATATGACTTTTAAAAACAAAACTCAACTCACTTTTATAAAAATACTTCATAAAATTTAAATTGGTTTTTAATGGAATTCTAAAAGGAATGATGAAGTGAAGTTTTTAATAGATGGATACAAATTGTTATAAAAGTTTGTTTTTAAAATGGATTTTAATAGTTATTATTTTTTTTGGAGAGATAATAAGTGGGATATGAAAGAGAATTAGTGTATAAGGTGAGAAATCAGGGAAATGTCAAAAGCTTAAAGTAAGAATCTTACATAAGTTGAATGAGAGAGACTTGGTGGTGGTGGTATTTTTAAAGCCAAATTGATGGTTTGTAAATGTGTAAGTGTTTTAGTGATGAGAAAAAAATTTATGGAGTGTTGAAACATAATGTATATTAAAGGTATTTGTGGAAGAATGTATTGAAGATTTTTTCTAAAGTTATGAGTTTATGTGTGCTCAAATGGACAAATGTTCTTGCACAAGTTGAGTTGAAGTGAGAGAGTCTCTCAGTGTAAAAATTCAAGTCAAAGCTCCACTAATGAAGAATTGATGTAAAATTTTGGAGTGAAAATAAAATTAAGAGTCAGAGATTCAAGTCAAAAAGTTCGAGCCTTTGAATGTAATGGGTGCATGATTGGCAAAGCTAACACCCAAAGTCTGGTCATTTTAAAAACAATTTGAAGAGTTATTGCAGTTTTTGTTTGCAAAAAAAAGGAAAAAAGAAGTGCTCAGAAAGAAGGTTCAAGTGAAGTGGACCATTGGCCAAGTTAAAAGTAAATAACTTGGTAAAGTGATTAAGTTGCAGGTTACAATGAACAAGGTGAATTTCACAACAGAAGATGTAGATTTTGAGAAAGGACACAATGATGCCATAGAAATTGGGATTGGTGATGACAAGAAAGAGATTATTGAATTAAAGGCACGAATTGACTTGTTAATGACATTTTAACAAAGACAGAGACACAGATGGGTAATAAAATGAACAGTTAAATGGCCAATTGAACAATTTATGGGAAGAAGACATAAGCATAAACTGAAAATTTTGGAAGCAGAGAAACTCCAAACAAACATATATATTTGTGAACCAAAGAAAGGATCATTGCTTGGTGATGAAGATCATGATATAAGCATGGGTTCAATTCCCACAGATGGTGCTACAAATTGTTTAGAAGACCAATATGAAGACTTGAAGACAGATTCATCTGTCAAATCTCATGTTTTTAAATCAAACCATTGGTATGTGGATGCAGGATATGTTCTTGAACAACCAATTGATAGAGAAATGAAGAAAGTTGCTAATGAATTGGAAAATGATGGGCCAAATGTCAACATGAGAGATATTCCAGCAAAACTAAAGTTCTTAAAAAAATGGTTGAAAATTCCAAAGTTAGAACATGACACAAAGCAAATTAAGATGGAGTACAACATGTCTTCAAATCGATAAATTTGGCCCAACATAAGCATAGAGATAGACAACAAAGTTCAACAAACAAACAATAATGTGCAAACAAAAAACAAGTTAGATATTGAAATTGAAAAAATGAAGAAGATAATGTTGAAATAATCTCACAATATGTCCATTAAACAAATAAAAAACAAGGACAACAATAAGATACATATGACTTCACAAATATACATTAGGAAAAAGGGACAACAACTACAGCATAAAGTTTGGAAGCCTGGAAGACTAAAGAAGAAAGTCATAGAATATCAACAATATGACAAAGTAATTGATCAGCGACAGACCAAAGTTTGGGATTGAGGTGGAGTTTTATCATCTATTGAAGATTAATGGTCAGGAGACCATGATTTTATTTTACCTCGAGAGACTGATGCAGGTGCATGTAACCTGGGTCAATCATTTACTAGAGAAGTTAATTTATAAAGTGAGGATTTAATTAATTATTGTATTTTTCTATAGTTTTTAGGAGATATTGGTAACTCTTGTAAATAAGAGAAGATTCGAGAGTATTGTGGAAGGTTTGAGAAGATTATGGATTAGTTAGCTCTTATATAGGGATAAGGGATTGGATGAGAGATTTTATGGATATGAGAGATATTTTGGGAGTTAGTTTAAGGATCTAGAACCTACCTTGGGTTCTAATACATTTTTATAAATTGAGGTGAGCCATGAGGCATGTAAGAGGTAGAAGTGTGCGAGTGAGTGTGAAGAATGGGAGGCCAATCATTGGGCCATGATTTCTCTTCTACATATTTTCTTGATTAATTAATCATTTATTGAAGATTTTTATGTGCATATGCTTGGTGTGATCTTCAGTTTAGTTTTATTGTTTTCTGGAAGACCTATGGTTAGAGAATTGCATCATCATCTTGGTGAATCTCCCTTCAAGCGATCAAGCTCCTTTTGAAGGACCCGCTCTGATACCAATTGTTAGGAAAAATACTTGGGGTGCGGGGGGTGAATCAATATTTTTCTCACTTCAAATTTCAATTTCTTATTCTTATTTTTGTACACTACTGCTATATAGTAAACTAGCATATGTACGCAGCTTCTATTAAGGAAGCCTGTGTATATCCAATTAATTAATATGTTCATCTTTCATCAGTGCATCATTATTTCATTATTCATTAATTAAGTAGTAATCATGAGTAGTATGAAGTAGAAAGATCATCAACACACAACACACATGAACGCCAAGTTTTTTAGGTGGAAACCCAATCTAGAAAAAACCACCGTTATTGTTGTCTTTATCTTCTTCTTTTATTAAACAAAAAACTTCTTACAATATTGTACTAGTGCAGACTCTAACCATTACGTAGACACCCACCTACAAAAGGCTACAACCTTCTCTCATTTTTCAACACCTACTCGAAGGTTGTTCCAACCCCCTCACTTTGTTTATTTGCTCCTACCGAAAGGGTGGACCACTTTTCATAATATTTTATACTGGATCCATTTTTATCATTAAGCCCAAACCAAGTAACAATTCTAAAACAAATCACTAAATCAAATCATCCAAAAATTGAACCAACTGAATCATCAAATCAATTATTGAAGCTGAATCAACCAATGAAACTAGATGAAACCAATCCATATTGGATCAAAATCAATGCACAACCATTCATATGTATACCCTACCATGTATTTTTCATCACAGAAACAAAATGTTAGCACTGCAAACCCCGGTACAAGATATGTTAGAATGTATACGCTATTGTTCAAAATCATACCCATGTATTTACATGCTTCCCCTAAGGAAGACTTGCATACAGATCTAAACCTATAGATACCTGAATCTAAATCATTGAAACACTTAATCAATCCCTAAATCTTATAATGAATCCATCACAAATCAGTGAACCAAATTGTTACACTAAAATTTGTCACCATGACTATCTGCAGTTAATATGGCTCCATCAATAGTCATATTATCCTCCTTGTCAATCCTGATACCTCTGCCCTCCATGTCAAACTTCAAGAAAGAGAGAAAGTCATTAAAAATCATGTTTATCTCTGGGTACGAAGGTTCTCTCTACCTTGCCTGCATGTACGCATCCCAAGCTCATTGTACCTGCGTACTTGTACGCTCTGTAAGACAAGGGATGGGTGCGTACTCCTGTAAAGGTCAAAAGGCGTGAGTTTCATCTTAAAAAAGTTACTTGTGGTCACTTCTAGGGCATTCTAGAAGATTGTTTGACGTGTATTGAGCACCTCCAGATGGTTCATGCATCCCTATGATAGAGGAACTTATCCCATCAAGAGTGGAGCTACCCCATCCAAAAGAGGGAGTATCCCATTGATGTTGG
>APFE030945210.1:87368-102529 GCA_000404065.3 Pinus taeda | reverse complement strand
AGGTTGATGATTCAACGCGGCCGAATCAACATCTTCGTGTTCTCGTTCTCTCCAATCCAGCATGGTGGGTATCCTGCATGCCATAAGAAGAGTTTTAGTGATCACAAAATCAAAATTTAATGGTGCATTTGGAAGGTATGAGTTTGGGGATGCGCTTTACACGGGGTACGCATCCCGCCTTCAGGAACAGAGCGTGGGTACGAACCTGGCCTGAAGGTAGGTTGCGTACCCTGACCCTTTTTCCTTTAAAGAAAAAGGTCGGGGTACGCAGGTTACCCATGGGCCACCTGCGTACCCCGAGGAGCGCATCCCAAAACCCCTATGCCTCCAAAAAAATCAAACTAAGACTTAAAACGAAATTCTAAACGGATGAAATTGAAGAGAGGATGTTGTGGATTACCTGGAGGTTGACGGCGACAGTTTGATTTCGACGGTCTGATTTCCGCACATGTCCACGGGAAGTTTCTTGCCAAAAGCCCTTTTTTCTACCTCAACAGTAAAATGGTAAAATGACATGGTAAAAAGGTCTTTTTATAGGTTTTTTGGATAAATAAATATTAAATTTGTTTATTTTTCACCATGGAAGGTCATTTTTCAATGTATTTTTTGCCTATCTTAAACAGGTATGAGTAATGTGTCGCTTTTGTGCAGGACAAAGGGATTTTCAGGGAAACTTGTCATTTTTCACAAACCAAACATCAGAGTCATCTTTTAAGCCCTTTTCTGACTCCTAAAACTGAAAAGATTGCCGAGCGTTTCTTTTACACTCGTTAAAATGGAATTAAAAGACGGTCCCCTTATAGCCCTTTTCTGACCGTAAAAACAGGAAAAGATTGCCGGATTTTGTCGTTTCAAATTCGATATTGGAAATAAAATGACGTGTCCTTGATCGCTTTTTACTTTTCAGGTCAAAGACACTAACTATGAAAATATCCTTGGTCGCAAGATCAAACGGTTCTCCTAGGTATTATTTTATACTTTTTCGGGCTTAGGAGACACAAATTTACGAAAAAGTCCAATCTGGAGTCTTCTAAGTTTTTCAGACTCTCTAAATATGAAAAACGCCAAGTTTCTCCTATATTGGACTCGTTAAAATTTCACAGTAAAGGGCCTGTTCTATTACAAATAGGAACGGACCACTCCTTCTTAGGTCGCATCAAAAACTAAGTTGGACTCCTCCGAAGGATGAGCTTACAAACAAGCATATGTTATCCTCCTCAAGCTTGTAAAAAATAAAGAGGTACTTGCCAGAAATGGTGGGGGAAAAAGAGAAAAGAATGAGCCTATTTGATATCCTTTTGTCTCAGAAAAACCTTACTACCACTCTTGAACACGACACTTTTTCATTCACCTGGGTTGGGAAATCCTTTGCCTCACAGTTGACCAAATCATTGACATTCTTTAACCGAGTTATGGGAATTAACTTTGAGTCATTCGTCACCAAACCATCTGTTGTGTCGTTATGTGTTCAAGAGGTCTGTACACAAAACATTCAACTGCAAAATACCTACCTATCATCCATTTTATCATCCTTGAGTCAGTCCTTACAGCAACATTTCTTCAACTTGAACTATGATTTCGTGTTGTGGGATTGCCTGCGACGGGTCGCTTTCTATCGACATCAGCACATTATCTAGAAATTTGACTTAGAAATCGTCAACGCCTTGAAGTTTGCATGCATCAATGGCAGGTTTCTCGCCTTCGACGCCAGTTTTCATCATTGACTTGCGATCGAAGGATTCCATGAAATGTTCGACATCGACTCATTCATTCACATCTCATGGATTGTGCTGGGTACTTTGAGAACCATTGACATTACTGGTGGTCTCTCTCACGCTTGTTAATAGTTTACATCATTGACTGGTAATCAAGTGGTTTCTACCATGTTCAACATCGACTCATTTATTCGCATGGCTAGAATTGTACCGATTTGGGAAGTAGGGATGAAGACCTTGGATCTAGTTTCCACCATCCAGGCTGCGAGGAGTTTTGTATTCATTATGTTGTAGACCAATTATAAACAGATGGTTGCATCCATACTGTGTCTACATGAGTCTATGATTATGATGCATTATGAAATCATTCCTGTATCATGTAGTAGTTAGTCTGTTAGTTAAAGTTTTTGATCTGAGTATGGGAATGCCTACCTCAGCGATGATATAATCTTATACATGTATCTTGTGTTGAAAATTGCAAGTTCTGACTGGGCTCTCCATGAGATAATCCTTGAAATCATAAAGTACTTCACCCTTCATAGATGATATAAAACCCTTATCTATTACAGGCTTCACACTTTAGGGGGAAATCTGCTACACTGAAATTTGTCACCATGACTATCTGCAGTTAGTATGGCTCCATCAACAGTCATACTATCCTCCTTGGCAAGCCTTATACCTCTGCTCTCCATGTCAAACTTCAAGAAAAAGAGAAAGTCTTTAAAAATCATGTTTATCTCTGGGTACGCAGGTTTTCTCTACCTTACCTGCGTGTACGCACTCCAAGTTCATTATACCTGCGTACTTGTACGCTCTGTATGTCAAGGGTTGGGTGTGTACCCCTGTAAAGGTCAAAAGGCGCGAGTTTCATCTTAAAAAATTTACTTTTGGTCATTTCTAGAGCATTCTAGAAGATTGTTTGACGTGTATTGAGCGCCTCCAGATGGTTCATGCATCCCTATGAAAGAGGAACTTATCCCATCAAGAGAGGAGCTACCCCATCCAAAAGAGGGAGTATCTCATTGATGTTGGACCTGAATAACTTCCTCTAGAACACTATAAATACAGGCATTGGGCCAGAGGAGGGGAGGTTGAAAGCTGAACATTCCAAAGGGTAGATGCTGCTGGAATTAGGACTTCCTTGTAGAAGCTTGTGACGAGAGATTACCATCCTTTCTTGTTTCATTTGGAAGTGGGTGAGCTTGTCAAAGTAGAGGAAAACTCTTGCTGGACCCTGGGAGGAACTTGCAGAACACCAAGGCTCAGGTTGTAATGGTTTCTTTTGTTTCCTTAATACAAATAAGTCCATTCTTCTCAATGATTTGTTGTTAATGAGTTGTTTCATATACTCCTTGGTCTGTATGTTGAATATGTTTTGTTTTATGGGATATTCAGGTGCTATGTAATCGTTTGATTGTTAGTGAATGCAGGTTTCGAAGTGAAGGAGGAGCTCATCTGGATCGACAAGGCTAGACTACTACAACAGCGTTGGACTGTAGGTAGGATCTTAAATACTTGGTTTCTCGTATGATAAATGCATGTTTAGAGAAGGATTGCTCTTAATTGTCTTGTCTGTCACTAGAAAGTCTTAGGCTTCTAGGGAGGTTGGTTTTGTCCGCAAGATTAACTCTTTCCGCATGACACAAATATAGATCACGATACAGTAATATCATCACTAATCAACTTTCCATTCCATAACCAAATCAACCCAACCAGTATTGTCAAACACATATTATTATAAGAGAGACATCATTAACAAACAACAACAAACATAAAATAAAATAAAATAAAATAAAATAAATAAATAAAAAATCAAATATCATCAATAGTCCATATTGCAAAACCTTAGCATGTATACATGAATTTTACAAAGCACATCCACGTATGTACACACTTACCATTCTTAACACTTGCGTACAAATTTTGAACTTTCACAAAATATATATGTGACTACTTAGAAGCAGATACACATATGTACGTGAATTCTCAGAGGAAAACCAGTGTACAACTTTTCAATCACTGAATCATACATCCGATGAAACCACAACATCTGTCAAAACGAAATATAGGCATACACACCATTACAGTCGCACATAATTATACCATCATCAACATAGATCTATCAAATCATAAATAGCTTAACCAATTATGTATTCATTTAAGATCTATCATATCTAATCCATCTCCAAGTTCCCTTGTGCAAACTTATTTCATATCAAATCATTCCTAAACAATTCAAAACTTGCACGCCCAACACCTTGATCTCCATCTCTTTATATAGTGTTTGCCTTAGCCAATACCTCAAGTAAATACCTTGGTTAAGTTGTAAGTATTCTTTAACGAGATCAAATATCTATTGTCGCTTCCAAATACTATGGATCATTACAATGGTAAAGACCCCTGGTATTCATAATACCACGGTGAAGATTTTGTACATGACTTATTTTCACCATACATGTGTATGTACGCGTATTTCTTCACAGGACCCACGTATACTTTCTCACATTTTATCTTTTCCATCCATCTATCTCTGAAATGATATTCCTATATTCATATCACCTGTAGCATCTACATAACTAGCATGTTGACATCTCTATCAAGTAGGTTTCCATTAAGGACAACACATTAGTCATAATGCCAATAGAACTATCAGTCCTCTCTCATGTATGAAAGACAGACACATGACTCAACCATGAATCATAAGAAGGATGTGACAATACATGGCTAGTCAAGGACTCCAAGAGCTCATACAATAATAAAATACATGACACCAAGTAACCCAACCATGGTTGTAACACTTCTCATCTCTCATCACATACACATCAAGACACTCTTCACTCTCTCTTTTAACTCTTGTTCCTAACTCAAATATAACTCCACATGAATAACGATGATTACATGGATTTATAGGAACAATGAGTGGCTATAGCATTGATAGTACATAGTTATCATGTGACATTACAAACATAGACAACTCCCATCAATACCTTCTATGCATCACGACCACCATTGTATAATCTAAACATGAGACAACCATACCAATTTCACACATATGGATATTCATTTCTACCTTCAACCAAACTTCTAATGAGGAGAAATTAAGCCATATAAAATTTTTGAATGAGAAAAAATCTGAAATTCTTCAGCATCTTTGCCATAGCCAAAAATAACAGCAACAAATGAATAAGGTGTCATGAAATTTTTTTCCATTTGTAAAAAATCTTGGCAGCAACAAGCAGCATATAGGTCCTTCTCCTTAGTGAATAACATATCAAGACAACATATTCACAAGCCTCATGCTCAACCACTCAATGATAAAGAAACAATTTTAAGATAAGCAGCACTCAACTAACCGACATCACCTTCACTATGAAGAAAAAATTCAAAAACAAATAAGAAAACTCAGTGGTAGATAAGACAATAAGCAACAATATAACCTCACTTCAACTCGTGATCTCCTTGAGAAAAAAATTAATAGTAGATAGTAGCATCATGTGAACTATTATGAAGATAAAGTGGTGATATAACATTATAGAGAAGTAACACAACAACCACATGTTGTACCGGCTACAACCACCCTCCAAAATTTTTCCTTAGCCTGTTTTGGACCCTCCCCTACCAACCTTACATAGCACTTTCTCTTACTTCGTCAAGTACTCAAGTT
Source organism: Pinus taeda (assembly GCA_000404065.3). Classification (NCBI taxonomy): domain Eukaryota; kingdom Viridiplantae; phylum Streptophyta; class Pinopsida; order Pinales; family Pinaceae; genus Pinus; species Pinus taeda. The sequence continues at coordinate 97,150 of APFE030945210.1, read as the reverse complement.
TCAATGTTTTCCTCACACAAAGGCAGCATGTCGATCACAATCGATCCATTCCCCTCATAGGAAACTTACCCAGATTTGGTCTAGCTACAGGCTGAGCAGCTTCCCCTTGAAAATTGTGCATTCTTGGAGGTCAACCAGCCTTCCCTCTAGGAATTGCAGAATCCTCTTTGACAACCTGTTGGGATCCACGATTGTGTAATCCTACCAGCCAACCCTCCTAGTAGGATTTGGGAAATTTTTCCTAGTAGTAGGCTATTGAGCCGAGGATTTGCACAAATCTAGGCAGCAGTCAGTTTCTCTGCCCAGAAATTGTGCAATCCCCTTGTGAAATTAGCCCAACTCATAGTCAAGAATGCACATTTTTTGCAAGCAGTTGAGCACTGGCATGCATGGATAGCCTAGTTGACTAGTTACACCCGGGATTGAGGAAACTTGACTTGCACACGTGCATGAATTGATCTTCCTGGAATAGCAAGATACAACATGCAAAGGGAATCCCACGATTTAGGGATCTATTTTTAGCAGTTGGGGGATACATGCAAAGTTGTTCTAGAAGTTTCCCTCCAAGTGTTGCATTTTCCTAGATTTGTGGCATGTGCATCATGAGACCAATATTATTTATTCCACACATCAGAGATCATTCATTCACATCTATCTTGGAGCCCTGACATCCCACAACACATCTAGGACTCTTTGACACATCTGGCTTAGATATTATTCTAAAACTAGCTCATAGAAAGATAGAAAATACAGATCATTGCCTTAGAAATAAGCCTCTTTGAGGGGGAAACGTCCTTTACATTACACAAATGAGAAATTCTTACATGATACAAATGACAATACCTCCTTTTTATATATAGGAGTCTAAGGGGTCATAATATAATCAGAGCAGACATAAAAATAATAATCTAAGGGCACACTAATAACAATAGTGGGCTTCTATGGGGCATAATAATAACAATATGGGGACTACATGGGCACATCAATATAATAAGGGGGTTGTACTAATAACAATAAGGGGTTACACTGGTAGTATAGGGACCTAACATGCTCCTCTCCTTCAAAAAGAGTTGTCCTCAACACTTGAGTAGTTCTTGATTCTTTTGTATAAAATTCTTGTCCTCCCATGTGGAATCTTCAATGAGTAAATTCATCCACTTAATGAGATACTACAAAATTGATCGATTTTGTAGCTGTTGGGTTCTTGTTTCTGTGACTGCTCCAGGTTCCAATATTATTTTTCCTTCCTCGTCAAGTTCTAGCAATATTGTTTGAATTGGGATCTTCTGCAACTTTTGAATGAGTGGTGACACTTCTTCATCCTTCTTCTATTCATCCCTTGCTTCGTTTATCCAATCTATTTGGATAATAGAAATAACACAAAACAATGCTTCCACATCCTCATCCCTTTTTGAGAGTGCATCTGTAACAACATTTGGCTTCATATTTTTGTAGATGATTTCAAAATCATAACCCAACATATTTGTGACCCATTTTTTCTCTTCTTCTAAAGATAATCCTTGTTCTAAAAAGTATTTCAGACTATCATGATCCAGTTTTACCTTCAAGTGTCTTCCCATTAGGTAAGGTTGCCATTTCTTAAGTGCATGTAGTATTTCCAATGTTTCCTTCTCATTAATATCTTGCTTGAGATGTAGCCATAAAAATATCCAATCACCTACATCAAAACTTCCTTCACTATGATTTTGATCTGCCTCTTGTTTCATTCGATTATGCACAAAAGTGGCGTTATCCTTTAAAAGTTGGAGAACTTGTTGTTCATGCTTGAATTGATCTTTCACTGCTTGAACCTTTTTCTTCTTTATATGTCCTTATATCTTGAGAGTTAATTTCTTCCAATGCATTACAAGATATGGTCAAATTCATTTCTTGATGCTCAATGTGATCTTTCACTTCTTGAACATTTTTCTTCTTGATATGTCCTTCTATCTTGATAGTTTGAGGAGTAGTAATTTCAACCAATAAATTACAAGATATGCTAGGATTCATTTATTCTTTCTCAATGTGATATTTCACTTCTTGAACCTTTTTCTTCCTGATATGTCCTTCTATCATGAGAATTTGAGGAGTGGTAATTATTTCCAATTCTTTACAAGATATGGTCGTATTCATTTCTTCTTTCTCTGGGGTTGGTTCCTGATGTATAACCTCTTCTTTTGATGTTTCTTGATCCTTTTCTTCCTCCTCTTCATAATCTATGTAAAAGAATTTCTTCTCATCACACTTATGACCTTTAGTGTATTTTCTATCACAATTCCAATAAAGCCCTTTTTCTCTTCTTTCTTCCAATTGTTGCAGTGCCAACCTTGTAGGTTGTGGAAGTCTAGGAGAAAAAACACTTCCATAATTATAGTCATGAGTGGTGGGATTCCTTGTTTCCATCATTTCACTTTCAATTTTTCTTGCCAACTTGAATGCCTTCTCCAATGAATTAGGTTCCCAAAGACGAACCTCATGTTGAATGTTATCCTTTAAAGTCCCTATGAAGACATCAATCGTTTTCTTCTCTGGAATATCATCTACCCTTATATTCAACTTTTTGAAATCCTGAATATGCTCTGCCATTGAACCCTTTTTTTTGAGATTTATCAATTGGCTAAAGAAGGTGTTGCTCCTTGTATCCTCATAATGGGCTATCATTTCTTCCGTGAAAATTGACCAAGTCACAAGTGCTCTACGAGAACACAACCCTTTATACCATAAAAATTGATCTGGTTCTAAATATGAAGATGAAATACATACCTTTTGTAATAGTTTCACCTCATGTAGATCAAAATATTGCTCCATCTGTAGTATCCAATTTATCGGATCCTTGCATTCAAACTTCCTCATATTGCCTTTTCTTGATTTTCGGAGCTTGATCTTGAAATGACTGTAACTCTGTAATTTAGGATCTCCAAGTTCTGAAATTTTGTCCTGTAGTAGCCCTCTGAGTCATCTTTCTAACCCCAAAAGGCTAATCAATATTGGATTCTATAAGGAAGCGTTATGTCAAATCTCCCACGATGACCTGATTATAGACTCGTTTAGTAGATCGAACTTGTACAAATTTCCTTGTGTCACTGTTCCAACCTTAGGACCTAAAACCAATATAGAGAAAAATACAATCCATCCTCCTTCTATAACTTCTTACAAAATTTCAATTTGATGCTCAGAGAGAAAGTTATGACAATTTTCCCAAGGTTACTTGTTTAGGATGTAATTCCGGAGCCTACATAATCCCTAAATGTCTCAGATTATATCTCTAAAACTATATTGAGACAAGATCTGAAATTTGGACCCAAGATTTACCAAGGTTTTGGTTCAAATCTGTTTTAATTTCAGAGTTTGAACCTTCGTAGAATAGATTTTATAGCGAAACTTCGATGATGACCTGTTTTAGATAAAATTTTGGAGCTTCCAAAAATTCTAACTTCCTCAAATCATATCTCCAAAAATATAGCGAGCCAAGATCTAAAATTTGGATGCAAGGTTCAAAGAGATTTCTTCTCAAATATTTTTTGTTCTTAGCTTCTAAAACTTAGTTGTGAAAATGTTATAGCGAGAATTCCATTTTGGAGCAGTAAAACCCTAGAATCCAAAGCTCTGATAGCAAACGTTATGAAATCAACTCACAGAAAGATAGAAAAGATATATCAATGCCTCAGAAAAAAACATCTTCGAGGGGGCAAACTCCTTTACATTATGCAAATGAAAAATTCTTAGATGATACAAATGAAAAGACCACCTTTTTATATATAGGAGTCTAAGGGGTCATAATATAATCAGAACCAACATAACAATAATAATCTTAGGGCACACTAATAACAATAGTGGGATTCAATGGGGCACAATAATAACAATATGGGGACTACATGGGCACAAAAATATAATAAGGGGGTTGTACTAATAACAATAAGGGGTTATACTAGTAGTATAGAGACCTAACAGCTATTCACAGGTAAGTGGCCTCAACTTGTCTTTTTCAACATTTCTATCGCTTTTTGTGTATTCGCTTATGTGAGTGTTATTTTTCTTGATTTCTTTGAACGTGCTGTCATTTACATACATTATATCTTTTCCTAGCTTTGTTTTAATTTTCGTTGCTATCTCACTGTTGTCGCATGCATGAAACTGTTTTGCACATACGTTCACCCAACCAGCGAATGGCCTCACCCACATGCATGTTAATCTGTTTGTTGAATATTAAATTCATGTTTTCCATGCATTATTTATCACTTCTTATATCACTTAGTGTCGCCATGCATTTCATCAACTTACTTGCTTTCAATTGCCCATCGACAAGTCATACCAACCTTGGCCTGATCTCTACCTTCACCAAGGGTGCATTGTGTAATATGGAGATGGAAGGCTCATCTTCCTCTCCAGATTTGCACATTATGGACCAACAATGGCCTCCTAGACTGATTTGCACATTCTTGGAAGGAAGTGGCTGCTTGGCCCAAGAATTGGCGCAAATCTGCCCCTGGGCCAGCAATCCTTCCCAACTGGGATTACGCATTGTGCAATCCAAGCAGCCAACTGCCTAACTGGATTGCGCATTTCACAAATCTAGCAACCATTCTAGCCTCCCAGTCAGTCCAAACCAGCTTTTGTGTAGTTTTGGTAGCTAGTCACTCAATCCCCCAGTGAAATTTGCTCAATCTTGCTCATCAGTTTCCCAAGTATGTGTTGTGTCCTTCCCCAGATTTTCTTTGTTTCCATTGACATATTTCTTACCATGCATGCTACTTGTTTCTAGATCTTTCAAGTGTTCATCTGTCTCAATGGCTTCCAAGACAACAGGATCTTAGGACGCTGATGGTATGGCAGATGGAGTGGCAGTTGTGTAGGTGTCCTCTGGTTTCCCAATCTATGAAGATACGAAGCTATATCTAGACAAGGACATCAAACTAAAGTGGCAAGATGTGAATGAAACATTATCAGGTACTTTTTGGGAAGATCTTGAAGACCGTCAGGTGTACGTGAACATTCATAAGTCTGGTTTATATCGGATTGCATGTAGATACCCCACATTCCCATGCGTGGACATGATTCACTGGATCGTCTCTCACACTAACCTCGAGACGATGACCTTTAGCAGTGTTAGTGGGAAGAAGATTGCAACCTTCTAGGCAAGACATTACAATGAGATGTATCAGATGGATGAACCCATGAATGTCATGACCCCTCTATTCAACTTTCCCAACAGAAAATGCCACTCTAGATACATTTTAAAGGAATGGGTAAAGGAGCTAGCTCGTTTCAAGATGAAACCCATTCAGATCTATAAGATGAAGATATTGAGGAAGGCATACCAATACTTGGTCATATTCGCATGTCGATTGAGTGGCCAAGCAAGCACTGAGACCTTCCCTTAGAGTTGGGTAGTCGCGCTGGACCAACTAGCTAGAGAAGGAATACCATGCAGCTGCTCCGGCATACTGGCTCATCAACTAAAGGAGAAAGTCATGAAGGCTCGATAGTCACCTGAAGGCATGGATGCAGAAATTTACATGTCCACCTACATTCTACATGTAGTCCATTCCCGACATGGGTTCCAGGGCTTAGAATGGGCATGGTCACCAATGGAGACTATTGTGAGCACATATTTTAAGCTATTCTTATGATGAAGTAAAATTATATGTGCAGAGACGAATGAATTCCTCTAGCCCGATAATGGGTCTAGCCACAACAAATACATTCTATGGAATATTTCCTCAGGTTAGAATCAATCAAGAGGGCCTACCTCTTGGTCGCTTATCCTGCTTGATGATGTGCTCACTTACTCACTCCAGCAATCTATCACTTCCTTCTTCAAGTTCCTAAAACAAGTAAACAACAACAACGCACAAACATAATAATAGACAAATTGCAATTCAACCTACTTAACAATTCAAGAAGCATTAAGGCATGGATATGTAATATTACAAAACATGTAGGAAAGCAATAGATAGTTTCATATATTAATATCAAAGAGAGATTACAACCATCCATCTTGACGTTGCAGTCTTCCTCTGACAATATCAAGTTACCACACACTTCTACTAGCATTCCATGATGGATTCAAAAAACAATAGTTTAAAGGCTCTTCCCTTTAGGTTTCACTCCAAACCACAACACACTTCTCCCTCACACAACTAGATAGCTACAAATAGTAATGGCTTGCTTGTCTACTCCAAAATAGTATCAACACTCAACAATAACTTTACCAAAACTTTCAACTGTGACTAGTTTGTGCTTGGGAGAAGGGAGGTTTATATAGGAAATATGGATGGGAGATGGACCCTCTTCTCATGGGAGAAGGACTTATCCCTTGAGTTAGTTCCATCATTATAGGGCAAAGGAGCCCAAACTATCATCGTCAACCCTATCTGGCCAAACCATTTACCGAACTTCCATTATGAAGCTTCTAGAGCTAGAAGCTTTAGCTCTAATTTTAAAAAAATTCCATAATAGGACTGACATGACTTGAACACAACTCAATTGCACCGGTCGGTGTGGGGAATAGTGCTAATATTTTCATGTCGGCACAGGGGAGACAAAGGTCATTAGCACCAGCCTTGTAAATTGGGAAAACAGAAGTTTCTAGGGAAATGGTGCAAAAGGGAAAAGATCTTTTCATGGAGAGGGACATAATGGGAGTTTTTCCACGAAGGCAAAGCATGTGGGGTTCACTATAGAGGTCCTCTAGGATCAAGGAATGGGGGTACAAGGACAGTGAAAAAATGTTGTGTAACATATGCCCCCTAATTCATGAAGACAACATAGTGATCTTTATCATGCCCCTTACTCTTACATTTCAGACACCAAACTTCTATGTGCACCTCTGGTCGAACCACTCTATCCTTCTTTAGACTTTGGAACTATAGGCAAAGATTCTACAAATTTGCGTGAATTTGCTGAACTCTCAAAAAAACATCTTGAATCAATGTCTCATGCAATCTCATCACAATCTCTAGGGCTTCCACTTGGGTCCCAATATTTTGTTGTGATAAAGGAACCCTTAGGTGAGGCAAGAGCGAAGCTACAAACCATTCGTGGTGCTGTCCATCCGTAAGATTCAGCTTAGCTTTGTGGATCTAGCATTTCAATCTCTGATCCAACTCCTAGGGTGTTTCACTAGGCCTCATCATGATTTCCTTAAATACAACGACTAATTGCAATTCAAACTTGGGTCTATTGAATTCTTGATTCATTGTTGTCTGAATGTCTGCCAATGGAGTCATTGGGTTATGAGTGCAACACTTAATATATCACATTAGCACATGATCCTTTCAAGTGGTAACCAGCATTGCTTTCTTCATATGACCATCTATAATATTTTGGGTTGTCCACACGGCCTTCGCAACGAACCAGAACTGGTCTGGGTCCTCATTTCCCAATCCCTTGAAAATGGGCAACTTCACTACATTCGCCATATTGATTGGTGGTGGAGGTGGTGGCGATGTGCGTGAAGGTGGAGGCTGTGGAGGTGAAGATGGAGGTGGTGTGGGTGAATGGGTCATTTGTGGGAACCCTTACCTTATTAACTAGACAACGCTCTATGGTGAAGCTTGTGTTGCTCCTTCATCATCACTCAGAGGAGGCTCAATCAATGAGCTATATCCAAGGACTGTTATTCCTCTATCCTTGTATAACTTTCCACTTCGAGTGGCTCCAAACATCAGGGTAATGGCATAACTTGCTTTTCACATAAGAGCATTCTAATCCAAGTATTCAAAGACCTCAAGTACTTACCTCACGGTCCCTTGAAGAAGCACTGCTCTGCTTCGTTGTAGCTGACTAAGGTATCAACCACGAATTCTGTCACAAATACTTCGATGACATGATCAAGCTAGTGATTGATGTCATGCATGATCTTATCTTCAGAGGCTTCCAATCTCCGAACTAGCTCCGGCGTCCACACTATTGGACCGTCAAGCCTACACCTTCCTTGGCCATCCGCCAATTTAGCGATCCACTCATGTAGCTCGATCAAGAAGGAACATAAGAATATTTCATGTATTTCTGTGTACAAATACCTATCTAACCACTATTCTTTTGTTAGGCATAGATTTCTATTTTCTTGCGTCGTGAATTCGTGGATCTTTCTATCCAACTACTTCTTAATTTATTTCCTTATTGGGTTCCACTGATGCGACATCACTAATCTCTTTATGCATATCACAGTCCTGAATGGAACCATTTGTTTTCTTACTCGGTCCTGACCCAGTTTCAGAGTTAGTTTTTCCAAACAAATCCCTACACTACTGGCCCTTTTGTCATCAACTCGCGGAGCATGGACTGAAGTCTCACCTGAGGTAGTATGGGGGGATGCTCGAACCATGTTTTGGCACCCAGCGATTAGTGTAATTTCATTTTATTCCCTTAACCTTCCCTCACACAAGTCGATAAGCTTTTAGGGCTTATCGATATAACCTCCCTTAATCACATTCTATACCACTGTGAACGTTCATGATTTTCTTTCGTAGACCCTAAATAGGGGAATCAACCACCAAGGATAATTTTAGGGGCGAATGTTCGCCCTTTGGCGAAATTAAGGGGTTTTAAATTTTTAGTGGGCGAATATTTTGTATCATAGTACATTTTTACAAATCACCTCATATAGCCCACCTTATTTTAAGGCAGATGGTAAAAAAGGTAAATTTAGCCCTTGAAATTAGAAGTTACAACCTTCCGTTCGCCCATTTTCAAGAATAGGTTTTATTTAAGTGAATCCATTAGCCCATTTTCAAGAATAGGCTTTATTTAAGTGAATCCTATGGGCCAAATACCATATTTATAAAAGAGATATGGTAAATTAATAAAAATATAAATAAATGAGAGGTATGGTAAATAAATAAAACATTTTTTATATTTACTCCATAAGTCACCTTATAAAGTGGAGGTATGGTAAATAAATAAAACGTCTTTTTATACTTACTCAAAAGGTATGGTAAATAAATAAAAATATAAATAAACTATATGTATGGTAAATAAATAAAACATCTTTTTATATTTAGTCCATAACCCTCGTTCTATTTATGAAGGCTGAAGAAAGAGGTTTTATTTAAGTGAATCCTATGGGCCAAATACCATATTTGTAAAAGAGGTATGGTAAATTAATAAAAATATAAATAAACTAGAGGTATGGTAAACAAATAAAACATTTTTTTATATTTACTCCATAGGTCACCTTATATTTACAAACACTCAAAAAATGGGTTATATTTAGGTGAAACCTATGGGAAAAATACTATGGGACAAATACCATGCAAGAAAAAACCATTATTAACCCTAATATTAGAATTAATAAAAATATGGCACATGGTATTGACCCATGGTATTCACCAAAATGGCACATGGTATCGACCCATGGTATTCACCTAGAATGTAGCCTATTTAAATGGGGGAATTAAACTAGCATAGATCCATCTTTACTCTGGATCTACTAACCCCCAAAAGGTATCAAATATCGTGATATGCAAACTAGCATACAGTGAAAAAATATTTGATCCTCTTGGGGCTTGGTGGATCAAGAATGGATGTTGTAATTTAATGTAGGTTAAACATTTTAGCTTGGTTAAAATAAAAAATAAAATAAAATCAACTATTAATTTTATTAATTTTTATAAATTACTAATAGTAATTTTTAAGCTCCAGGTTTATGATAACCCATGGTATTGATAATACCATGTTATTCATTTGAGCATAGACTATTTAAAGGGGAAATTCTATCATCTTAGATCCATCTTAATTCTGGGTCTAACAGTTTATGATAACCCATGGTATTGATAATA
>APFE030945210.1:65458-86973 GCA_000404065.3 Pinus taeda | reverse complement strand
TTCCAATAATGCTAGATTTTAACCTGGAGCATTTTGTGATTTGGAGGAGATGCCCCCTCGTATTTGTGACACATCTTCAGTTGTGAATTGGACTATTACTAACTGTCATTTCCTTCGAAAGTTACCTAATGTTGGGGAACCTCAACTCTTTAATAATGTTAAGGAAGGAAAGAAAGTACATTACGCTAAGTTCTCTTATGATTTTCAAGTTTTTCTTGGATATCTACAACGTTTCGTGTAGGAAAGTACATTCTATTAATGAAAATTTGTCTTGATAGAAATTCCCAATTTCAAATTCTAATGCTTTCAAAAAACATTGTATAACTGTAATGTTTCTAAAAGGAAAGCATATTTTTTCAATTTAAGTATCATGATCCCATATTCCAACTTATTTTTCAGTAAGCCATTAGGCTTTGTAGCTTTTGAATAAATCCATGTCTTTTGATAAGATCCTCTTCCAAATTAAAATGCAGTTTCCTTTTGGAAATAACCACATACAGTGTCTTGATTTTGTTATTGAGAAAATAGAGGTTGTGAAACAAGCCTGTGCCATACAAGGACTTGATTCATTGATTATGTATCACTTATGGCTCTAGATGTAACAAAGTCTTGATTTTGTTGCTTGAAAATAGAGGTTATGCTTTACTATTTCACAGAATTTCTTACAATATTTCCATAAGTATTGATTTGTAATCTCAATCACTGAGGGATGACCGTAATGAAAAAGGTAATATTCCATGGTTTGAAGTTCCCCTCTTACTAAATATTTAAATATATCACCACAATTTAATTGTTAGTTAAAGGAATTGTATTTGATTTGTAAACAATTCATTGCTTGATTTATAGATTTTGATTTTTTCCTTTTTCTTATTTTTTTCTCAGATTTGGTATGAGATATCTTCCAAGATTTGGGTTCCCTAGTTTCCCCACCATAGTGGGAGGTTTAGATGCTATCATTAAATATTCTTGGGACATTACAACTTTTCCAGTAAGTGTGCTTTGAAACATTGTTGTTGCTTTTCCATGGTGTTAATGCAAATAAGCACTACAACTAGTGCCATTATTTAGATCAAGTGCTAAAATCTAGGTGGTCTTGTAATGATGGAGTGATTGTTTTATAGCTACTAAGGTCATATGCATTTTTATCTCTTATGTTGTCCTAAGATATTCAAATTCAGAATAAGAATTCAGGTCTCTTTTCCACTGTAGATTGTATTCAGTTTCTTGAACATAATATATAGTAGATTATTTTTTACTAATCAACTGTGGCTGTGATCCCTTGCAGGAAAGAAAATTCAAAGTGACTTTGATTTCACATTGATTTGTCAAAACATCCACACAGGAAAGGAGATTCAAAGTGACACTATGATGGCCATTATGTCAAGCCAGGTGGTCGCACTCCCTTGATCGTGAGCACGATTGTGATCAAGATGGAAGACTTCATAGTCTAGATTGATTGTTTAGCAGTGATAGTTAGTGGGCTCATTCACAAAAGCTTCTATTTCACTAATCCTTTTTATGGAGTTGTCAGATTCAATTTCCAAAGGTTTTAATTACACTATAAAGTTGAGTTTTGAGAGAGTTGTGATTCACAGTGTTAATTATAGCAGATATGACACTTGAACGAAGACAAGCATAGTAGAGGTATCAGACTCTATTATAAGCTTACCTGCATATTATAAGGGACTTGGTTGGCGTTTTTATAATTTTATAAACAAGTTACATGTCGTGGACATGTGAAAAAAAACAGTGATATTGCCACCATGTGGCTCTTGTTATATATGGTTTTATACTTTTTCAAAAAATTCTCTAAGAGTTCACAATGCTAAGATTCACTAGGACTTTACAAAGTTTTATTATTTAGTGAAAGACTTGCCAAGATATTAAAGATTTTATAATTGGTAATATTCGCCATGCTGGTGAGAGATTCGCCAAATTATATATACATACTATATTTATTGATAAAATCGCCTTCCATTTTCCTATATACCTGGAGATTCGCCATTTTATATTATAAATTTAGTGGGGGTTCTTAAAATTTTCCCTGTCAACCACTTATGCCCATCTTTGATTACTCATAATTCCGTATTTACCCAGATCAGCTTAAGTGTTCGATAACTTTAACATGCAACAAGATATTATTCATGTAAATAGTTATTATTACTTGTGTCCCCATATCAATATAAATCATGTAAAATCACTCATCAATACAGTATTAATTTATAAACCCATCATTCATCATAACATAATAGCACATTCATTCATAACAGAGGGAAATAGATAAACATGGGAATTTCTAGAATAAACTCTTTATTGATACATTAGTTCTTCTTACATACTCAAGAATTCCTTACGCACTCAGGTGTAGGAGTCCACGCACTACACTATGGACTCTACTCTAAGCCTCTGCACACACAGTTGTAGAGCCTCTTTTCTACTCTAAGACTTCTTCTCTCTTTCTTCTACTAACCCATTACATTCGTCCTCATCGATCTCTACTTATCTTAGACTCTCTAAGACTCTCCTTTTTATAGAATCCCATGGTTCATGAACCATGGGTAGATCTATATAAGCTGACACAACTACATAAAATAAGGGTAAAACCCTTTATGACACTTTACTAGCTGTGCGCTCCATGGCCACATCTTGTGGAGACTTTACATTCTTTACAACAAAACATCGGTTTTTTCCCCAAAACTTGGGCTCTTGCCCCAAAATTGACCTTAGGGGACTCTATCCAACACATTCCCTAACACACCTTGCCAATCATGCCCTCACAGCTAGCATTACATTTTTCCGCGACTTATGAAAAATTGTGACTTTTTTTGCACTCTAATAGATTTATCCCTCTCGATGCATGATAGGCAGGTGTTAAAATGTAGCTATACTCACATGTAATTTTATATTAATATTCGTCAACCATATACTTGTGTCTAGCAATATATGCTTACTATATTGACATCTATAGATTTATTATATTCATTTTATTTTCTTTTATTATCTCACACTTTTTACAATGTGTTTCATATAATTCAATTCACAATTTATCCCATGTTGTTAGATGTTAATATGTAATGTAATTTACTCCCATCTTTTGCATACACATATTAATATTTTCACATACTAATATTGATACTTTCACTAATAATTTTTATTCACTTTGAAGTGTATTATTGTTAAATTAATACACTATAACATTAAAAACCAGCGTAGGTCCATCTTAACCCTGGATCAATCAAGCACTGAGATGGATCAAATATTTTGATGCGCAAACCTTTCCTCAAGTTTTGTACTTGAGGAAAGGTTTGCACCCCAATATATTTTATCCCTCTTGGAGCTTGATAGATTCAAGTTTAATATGGATCTAGGTTGGTTCCAATCATGCGTTGTCACACAAAATTCATTTAACATCGTTATATTTCGATTATTTTAAATATTTTAAATATATCTAATATTAATCCTAATTATTCTGATCACTTTAAATATGCCAAAAATGTTTAAGATTAATATAGTCATTTAATTTTAAATTTTCTCAGTTATTTCAGTTTGATGAGATGATGGAGACTATTAATAACTTGAATGATGAAAAATGATGAAATAAAAAATTTGAATGCAAAGTGACAATGTAATAGTGTTGAATGATAGAAAATGTGAATAATAAGAATGTAGTCAATTACAAAAGGTATTCATTATGATCAATCTCAAATTATTTTATTTAATTGTTCTTATTGTTACACATGTTAGTTTTGTCATCTTTTCATATCAATCATATGAAAAGGGCAGTTGAAATTGTAGACCAATCAAGTCTTTAACTCGCGCTATCCTAGCAAATGTCATACCTTGTCTCTCTTGCTCCGCAAAATTAATGGTATCTTTCTCCAAAGTCAATCATTATGACTTACTGAGTGTTAAACCCCAAGTACATTTCAATTCTAGTTGCTTTCTATTACCTCATTTGAATGTAAAGTACTAAGAATTTTGAACAATAGAAAATGGGAATAATAAGAATGTAGTCAATTGCAAATAGTTTATAGTTTCAAGAAGCAAACATTTGAGGTAAGTGAACATTTTATTTAATATGGAAATTTAAGTACTTTATTTATGGTTGAATAAGTGTAACAGAGAAATCAAAGTACATTGTCAATTTTTCTTTTGTCTTTACATTGAAATCAGTGCACACTATTAATCTCATTACTTTGAAATTAATGTACATCATACATCTAGTTACATAAAATCAGAAATAACATCTACATTGAAATCAATACATCTAGTGCAAACAATCAAATATGATTTCAAATCAACATCTACACTAAAATCAATGCATAGTGCAAGTAATCAAATAGGATTAGATATCAACATCTACACTAAAATCATTGCATATAGTTCAAACAATCAAATAGGATTATAAATCAACAATTACACTAAAATCAATGTATCCATTGCAATCAACAATGTAAACTTTGAAATAGAACTATAAACTCAAAATAGGAACTCTAGCCAAAAAACCCCAAAAAAACGTGAAAAAAGAGTGCTAAAACAAAAAGTGTGTGTACTAGAATGATGCCTTTTTTTAGGGTTAATTTTCAACATATTTAAAAAATGGAAATAAAACCAATTTTTTTTTGTGCAAAAAACAATTGTTTTGAAGGAAAAAAACACACTAATGTTTTTGGTAGAGTATAATTTCAACATTTTCTAGTAATGACAATAAATATAAAATAATGGAATCCGAAACACATTAAAATTCCATCAGTTTTATCCGTATTGTTAAACATATAATAACATGACATTAAAGATTGCTAAAATTCTAATTGTTTTCAACCATAACATTAAAGATAAAAAAAATTGGAAAATTTTCAACCATAAAATTAAAAAAATCTAAGTTTTCAACACATTTAAACCATGACATTATAAACAAATTACATGACTAAATTAATTAAAATGTCAATACTTGTAGATTGAATGAAACATAAATTATATCTCAAAGTTATTGTTGGATTCTAGATATTCTAAACAATAAAAATCATCATAATTAAAACATATAATCCAACAAGAATAAAAATGACTCATAACTTCATTTAACACCATATGGAATCAAAAATTTTATTTCAAGATAAGATGCAAACATCACTTATATAAACTGCCTTAGACAATGATTCAAAAACACTCATATTTTCTTGCACACCATCAAAATTCACATCTTCAGATGAATGACTGGATGCAAATGAACATGTTCTATATTCTTCTCTTTTATCAATTAGTGCCCCATTCCACATGCATGCACACCATTTCAGGTTTCAAATTTTTTTTGGATCTATGACTAGTTTTAGCAAACTCCCCTCTCAACATTGTTTCTTCTGGTAACAAACTCTTTAGAATCTCTATCGTCTTGAAGTGAAGAGTTCCTCTCTTTGTTAAATTGAAGTCATAAACAAGTATGTGAACATCCTCCAATTTTAAGAGGTCTGTGTCACGACGATTTATATTTGTACCCTTTCTTTTTCTCTTTCTATCAATTTTTTTATAAATCTCTAGCTTATACACGCCATTGAATGGGTGCGTATTTGTGGCATACCAATGTACTTCAACACCTACAATATCTTAATTTTCTGTAATGACCTTTATAACCTTAGCAACCCAAAATGGATAGCCATTGGGATCTCCATCTACTAGTACTGCGATCATGCAACCCTCTTTAATATCATGTACTAAACCCCTGTAAAGGTCTTCCATTGCTTCACATTGTGCATGAGATCTTTTGGAACCAATATACATTTCTCTTTCCTCCACCTATGAAGAATTAATAATACCTTGAGATTGTTGTTTTTTAACAATGTTTCTTTCCTCATGTTCACTTGACACATTTTGTGGCCAAATAAATGGAGTTTTCAAAGGTATATCTTCATTTATTGTTCTTGAAATGATATCACTATGATTATTGATAAAAGACTTCTACCAAACTAAATCAATAATATCAAAGTACTCATATGTATATCTAATACATTTTTTAATTTCTTCCAGACAATTAGAATAATTTATATCTCTATTCTACCAGCATGCATTATGAAATTCAACAACTGATTATAATAGCAATATATTTGACACAAATATTGGATGATTTGGAATGAACTTAAAAAATGTCAGACCTGATGATGATGACCATTCTGCAGTAGTTGAATACTTCTTGCCCCATATTATTGTTTTCCCGTCAATTTTTTTGATAAGAAATTGATGTTGGAAGCTAATGTCATTAATTTGTTTTATGTATTTCTCCTCACCATGTGATCCCAGAATAAACTTTCGCATGTCAACAGTTTCTTCCAACACATCAAAAATAGGCTCTGGCATGTATGATTTCTTAATGCATTCAATTAATGATGGAAAGATCCCAAGTTCCTTCCTCCTCAATGTGACTGAAAAACAACTGAACATTTGCTCAATATGGTCATGAGTGTTCCTAACAAGAAGGAAACCAACATTTACCTTCTAAAAAATTATCAATTCAACAAGAATGTTTAGATATCCAAAAACAATATGATTTTTGTTTTTACGACAAGTGTTGTCCAATGGTAGATACAAAACTTCAAGAAGATTACTAGACCAATGAGAAAGCACATCATGAATTATTGTTATTGTCATATTTGTATCATTATGAATATTTGGAGTTGTGAAGTATACCCTCGGTGACATTTTCCCATTGGAGACCATACAACCGACCAAGTGATACTCAATAAAATTTTCCTCCTGTAAATTTTTGGGTGTGAGAGCAAAATGTGGTAGAAGTGTTTTCTTCTAGTCCATACCATTAATTATCAAACCCAAATATTTATTTGGATTATCATAACACTTATTTTGATGCTTGTACAACATTTTCCTTTCACTTTTTCGTTTCTCATGGTGCTCTTGAAGCACTTTGACAATGAAATCTACACAACATAAAAGAAAGCCATTAATAAATATGTTTTCATAGTTGATGACTATACAATTTTAAAAATTAATGTTATGGATGCTTACCTCTTTCTGCCCCTTCACATTTATCCCTTTTTTACTTAAGAGAAGAACATATACTACAAATCCCCACCCTTGTCTTCTTAGGAATACAAAAATTGTTGAATTCCCTCTTCCATATCTTCACAAAATATTGATATGTAATAAATCAACCATTTCCTTTATCACCTTCTGCATATTCTTTATACAAGTTGTATATTTCTCATCTTAAGAAATTATTTGGAATATGTATTGTCACTCTATTTGGCATACACACTCCATGCTTTGAAAATAAGTCTTTCATCCATGAAATTGAAGTATTTGATAATGGCCCAAACTGTCGTTTATGGTGTACTGTTGAATAAAATGTGGGATCCTTTTCCAAATTTTCTTGGATTCTTGACAGATGAAAATTAGCCATTGAATGAAACATTTTGAAAGCCTTTCTACAGTTAAATAAATACCCAATATGATAATCACAACTCGACAAATGTAGATTGCATGCACCCCACTAAATATGAATTTAGATGCTTTTATTCATTGACAAATATCTCTTCCTTTTCTCCAATGCAAACTTGAAATCCATATGTTTCAAGCAATAATTTTTACAACATTCTCTTGAAATGAGAACACTGGTAGAACTTCTTCTCATCAGATATTCTTCTCTACCCTTTGTATAACTAGAACATCTTGCATTGATACAAAAAGGTCTGCTCCTACTCCTCAATACAATATTTGCTTGCAACATCTCCATCATTGGATCATCATCTATATAAGAATTTTCATCATCATTATGAGGAATATTATCCTCACTATGGTCATCTATGCTTTTGAAATATTGACTTGGAGAATATTCTTCATCTTGTCCTTCTTCAGTTCTACCCTCATAGTCCTTAGAATTAGGACTAAATGAAAAATTTGACTCGATGTTTATTGGATACTCTTCATCATGTGCATTGTTAGTGTTTCTCTCATATTCAATATGATTAGGGCTATATGGAAAATGTGACTCTTTACATACTGGAAATTCTTCATTATGCCCTTTGTCACTACTACTCTCATAGTCCTTAGGATTAGGACTAAGTGCATCATCCTGCCCTTCACCATTGTTTCTCTCATAGTCCTTACGATTAGGACTAAGTGCTTCATCCTACCCTTCATCACTAATGCTCTCATAATACTTAGGATTAGGACTAGGTGGAAAATTTGACTCTCAATTTATTGGAAATTCTTCATCTTGGCCTTCATCACTACTGCTCTCATAGTCCACAGGATAAGGGCTAAGTGGAAACCATGACTCTCTATTCATTTGAAATTCTTCATCATGCTCTCCATCACTACTGCTCCCATAGTCCATAGGATTGGGACTACTTGGAAACCACAACTCTTTATTTATTTGAAATTACTCATCATGATCTTCATTGTTGTTGCTCTCATAGTCCATAGGATTAGGACTAAGTGGACACCGTGAATCTCTATTCACTTGAAATTCTTCATAATGCTTTTCATCACTGCTTCTCTCATAGTCCATAGGATTAAGACTAATTGTACATCATGACTCTCTATTCATTTGAAATTCTTCATCATTGCTTCTCTCATAGTCCATAGGATTAGGACTAAGTGGAAACCATGACTCTTTATTTATTTGAAAATTATCATCATGCTCTTCATCACTACTGCTCTCATAGTCCATAATATTAGAAGTAAGTGGAAATTGTGACTATTTATTTATTTGAAATTCTTCATCCTACCCTTCATCAGTGTCGCTCACATAGTCCTTAGAATTAGGCCTAAGTGGAAGATTTGACTTTCTATTCATAGTGGAAGAATTTCTGTTATATTCATCAATATGAATAGAGTTGTTATGCGACGAAGATGTTGATGCTTCACAAAGAGAAACTTTAGTATCAGAAAAGTCCATGCCTTTCAAATAGAAGCGGTTGAATGATACAAATTAACTCTCTCATAATGATAATATATAGCTTAAAGAATGAAAATTTACCTCCAAAGTTTCCCTCTAAAACTTTTCGCTGAAATTTTTCCATCCAAAAATTTTGTTTCATTTATTTTCCTCCATAATTTTCTTCTAAAATTTATTGAAAATTTTTATCTAAAATTTTCTTATGGAATATCTTTTAAACTAAATCTTTAAATTAAAATTGCAAACTAAATCTTTTACCTAAGTTAACTTTTTACTTAAACTATATAGCATTTACTAGACAATTGAATGTTTCTTGTAATTTTTATTATATATTCTATCACACATTTAAAATAAATTGCTATATCTCCATAACATGATTTATATGTTAAGATTTTATAATAAAAAAATTAATACTACATTCACCATGCAATAAAACAATTTTGTAATGTTTGCTTTATCATAATTTACTATATCATCATAACAAGATTTATATGTTAAAGTTTTTATAAAAAAAAATTAATCCCACATTCACTATGAGGTAAAACCATTCCATAATTTCCACTATATCATAAATATCATTATCTCTATTCCTCACATCATATCAAGGCTTTTTGAGGTTCGTTAAAAGACTTGGAGCAATTTTGTGGAGCAGTTATATTGTTATCAACAACACATTCAATGGAAGATTATTGCATTTGAAAGGTAAGTTTCCCTTTTGTTGTGTGCAAGTTTTAAAATTCAATAGGTTTAGTAGTAGTTATGTGTTAGTTGGGTTGTTATCTTCATGTAAAATACCAGACCAAAAACATATTCTTGTAAAATAATATTTAATTTTTTATTAATGAAATTTAGATTTTTTGTTAATGAAACTTAGATTTTATTTAGAAATTAAAAATTTAGATGAGCTAGGCTTACTCGACAGTCCCATGATAGAAAAGGCCACTATGACCACAGTGGGCATGGTGGGCCTTGTCGTGCCCGTCGGTGGCACCCACCCTTATGGCCCAACCCACAAAGGTTGAGGGTCGATTCTCAGAATCAAGCCTCCAGACCATGGGCCCGTTGGGCCACGGGGGTGGGTCAGGAAGGGTGCGTGAATCAGGCCTCCACCCCCACGGGTCCATTGGGTTGTGGGGGTGGGGCGGGAGGGGCTACATGAATCGGGCCTCCAACCCCACAGGCCCGTTGGGCCACAGGGGTGGGGTAGGAGGGGGCTACATTTTTTTTTTTTTTAAGGTTATGTTTTACAAAATTATTTATGATATATGATTGATTATCATTTTTAAATTTTGTTTCGTTTTGTTTGTTTATTTAAGCTATTTCTTTTTTTTAATTTACTTATTTTTATATATGCATATATTTTTTGCATGAAAATGGCATCAAAGAATATTTATGTGAATATTTCTAGACCAAAGACTACTAAAATTAAAGGTGGATCCTCAAAAAACATTGCTGAATAAACCAAACCTGAGCTAATAACTACAAATCTATCAAATGCCTCAAATGATAAGAAGAAAATTTCATACTAGAAGAAATCAAAAGAAGTGAAGCTTACAGAAAATGTATGGTATGTGAAAGATAGAGAAGGTGAACAACAGCTGCAAATATATCTATATGTTGATATCCCTAACAATAGTGGACTTTATGAGGTGTTGGGAAAAGTCATAGACATTTGTTTAATACTAGACACTGAAGTTGTTTATGTACTTACAAAACTGCCCAAGTCACGTAACAAGATTACATGTCAGTTATCATTGTCATTGTATGACACAATAGAGGAATCTACAAAGATGTGTAATAAAATTATAAATGACATTACAAAATATATGGTTAAGTATTGTTATTTATATTCATGTGTTTTTCGTTATTGTAACTGTATCATTATATTTTTATAACATAGTTTTTATTGACATATGATATTTTGTTTGACATAGTTTTATTGAAAATATTTCAATTATGTTGGGAAGCATTCATTTCATAGAGCAAGATATTATGAATGTTGTTAGCAGTTTCTACTCAGGGTTAGAAGATATGGCAAACAAGAAAAAAGTGGTAATTCATGATGCTACAAAACTACATCTAAGGGATTGGTAAAGAATTTTGTATAGTGGATAAATCTAGCAAAGGTAGACAAGTTACTTTTGAAAATGAGAAAGTTGAAACCAACGTTGAACAATATGTTGCCATTACTGAGGGTGACATTAGAATTCATGTAAAAAATGCCCAAAAATGTCTATGTTCTAGTTAATGATGAGAATGCCACTTATCTAGAAGAAAAGAGGAGGAAGAAAATGAAAGTTTATCATTCTCAAATAGTCAATGCCAATAGTGAATATCCTAGTGAAAATTCAAAAGAAAGCAGGGAAATCATTACACCAGGAGATGATTTAGAAGATGGCATTACTAAAACAAAACAAAAATCCATTCAACATAGCTTGACAAAGAAAAACTTAATTGAGGGTGGTTTTACATTTCAGCTTAATGTGAGACAAATCTATAAGTGAAGTGAAGAACAATTTAAATATAAAATAAAAATGCCACACCACCTACATGTCCACAACTTGAAGACATTGATGAGGTACAATCCATATGCTCATGTGGTTAATTATGTGCTTCTTGTTGATCCAGTTCAAGTGCCCAACAAAGAATAATTTTATAAGTCAAAATGTTTTGAATACAACTTTATGTGCTTGGGGGGAACCATTCTGTAGAAGCTCAAAGGCAATTGATGGAGGAATATCCCAATAACCCACGTTTTGAAACAATGAAATGTATCATTTATGTTTCTTTATCAAATACAGAAGCAAAGTTATTAGCATGGGATCATAATACAGATAATGAATATAGGATCTCTATGAATTTCATCCAAACGGTTAGATTTATTTATAATGAAATAGAAGAAAAATGTTGTGGGGATAAGATAAATGTTACTGTAGAATTTCAAAAGGAATGTTGTATGGAAATAGGCTATCAAATTGAGGAAAAAATCAATTCAAAAGGTAGAAAAATAAAGTTTGATATATTCAAAAGTATTGATAGCATTTTCCAGTTGGAACTTAGAACTGGAGAGATATGGGAATTTATTAATGAGATTTTTAGCACGTGGGAGAATGTTGGCATTAAAAAACAGGAGGTCAAAATGTCTATACCATTGATATGTAGCAGTAGTAAATCAAGTCCTAAAATGAAGCAGCTTCCAAAAGATATGACTATCACACCTTAAAGAGAATTCCGAGTGAAGGATGAAAAACTTGTCAAAGCAATATTATCTCATGTGAAGTCAAGGGAATTATCATTGGATGAAATGTCTGAGGAATTTCCAAAGGAAGTTTGTGGAATTATTTTTACTTATTTCTAGATTATAATTTTCTTTTAAATATAACATATTGTTCTTGGTCACAAAGTTTACATGAAAATACAAGAACAAATGGTTAAATTTTTAAATGAAGACAGTTGCTATGATGTTGTACGCAACTACCCAGATTCATGTTCTATATCAACACTAAAAGATTTTTATCTTGGATTTAAAAAGGTATGTTGATTTAGACATTCATTTTTATTCATTTGTATATTATTTTTATTTTATAACTTATACATATATTTTTTTATTTTGTTAAAGATAAGGAAGGATGCAAATGGAGCACCAGATAGTTTCAGAAGCTTTATTGAAAAGGTTAAGATGGAAAGATTGAGGAAGCAAAGTCATAGGAATGTTGAACTTGATCCAACTCTTACTCATTTCATTTGGAATGCACTTATCACTATTGAATAGAAAGCAATACAAGGTGATTGTGAAGACATTGCTAAACTCATACCTAAAAGGGATTATTCCCTAGTTATTGTTGATATTCCCCATGGTTTCAATATAGTGACCCTTATACTAATCAAGCTCTTAGTAAAGTGGTTGCAAGATTTGTAAAAGTCATTTCATCAGCATTATGGAGATTTGTGACATTTCATTCAGACACACAATTGGCAATGTTATTGACAAGCTTCAATGGGAAAACAAACTAAAAAATGCAACGTACATGGTGAGACGTTGAAATTGTATGTTTGAAAAATGATAATAAATTCATTTATGTACAAGTTAATTGAACTTTTACTATTTCATGTTATATGCAAAAGTCAAATCTTCATCATTGTGAATATCAACCAATTATAAATTATTGTGAGTTCATCCATATTGATAGTTGGACAAAAGATGATAGCTATAAGTCTATGCTTCTTAATCAGGTAGATGGAAAGATTCATAGCCAAGTATTGGTTTATGATGTTGTTGTGAAAAACCTAACATATGAAGATAAAGAAGCAAAAGAAGAGATAGTTAACATTTATCAAAAACGATAGTCATTGATTAACTATCTTATAGACTTATGTTTAAATGAAGGAGATTGGATTCTGGATTTATTTTCAAGCTCAAGTAAGTTTTATTATATAGAAGTGAATTTCAATATCTTCTTTCTTAATTTATATGTCATTATACTAATTTACTTCATTATTTCTTTTTTTCTTGATAATTAGGTACAACACTAGCATGTTGCCTACAAAAAGGAAGAAATTGCATTGCCATTGAAAAAGATCTAGTACGATGCAAATTTATTTAACAAAAAATTAATGGTCTTCAATTTATTCCAGATGCAATGCAAGAAATTGGGTTGAGTAAAGGGGATTTTAATGAATTGGGTGTGGAAAAAAATGCAAAGAACCTCAACCACCATTAGATGCAATGATTGGAAAGGCATACATTATGAGATTCACAGACATCAAAGATCCATCAAAAGAGGAAAATGAGAAAAATGAAGCAAAAAATATTGTGGAAGAAGAAAATGGTGAAACCCTAGGGGATGAAGGGTTTGGATTACATGATATTATTGATTAAATTTAAGTTATGCTTGCAAATTAAGCTCATTTTTTGTAACTATTAATTAGTTATACTTGTAATGTTTTGACTTTGATGTTTTATGAGAATTTGTTATAGATTGGCTTTGGATTGGAGGTCACAAATTGGATAATGGGTTGCATTATTTATGGTGTTTCTTTTAGCATTAATCAATGGGTCTCCTTCTAATAACTTCCCTAGTTCTAGAGGACTTAAATAGGGGTGCTCTCTATCTCCCCTATTATTCTTGCTATCTGTGGCAAGTTCAAGTCTTCTCTTGTTGAAAGAAAGAAAAAAAAAGGAAACATAAAATGGATAAAAGTATTTCTTGATCAATGTATTACTCATATACATTTTGTGGATGATGTATTGTTGATGGGGGCTGACTCTGTTTCAAAATTGTAGGTTTTCAAGAAGGTGACAAACTTATTCTATCAAGCCTTTGGAATGGAGATCAATGGAGCTAAATCTTATTTTCTGTAAAATGGGTTAAGCACTATTATCCTCTCTTCCATAAAGTCATTTATCCCCCTTTAGGTGGATATCCTAGACAAAGGATTCAATTATTAGGGATTCTACCTTAAGCCAAATGGTTATAAAAAATAAGACTGGATGTGGCTGGTTAGAAAAGTTGAGAAGCGTATACGTTTATCGTGTTATAGCTATCTATCTCTGGGAGGAAGGATGATATTAGTAAAACCTCTATTGGAAAATATTCTAGTCTTATGGTTATATTTATCTATTATTCCCAAATCAATTCTAAATAAAGTAAGGCATGTTTAGTTTTTTGTGGATACATGAGTAAAGCAAGGTGGCGATTCACCTTCTCAGCTAGGAATTATTATCCAAACCAAAGAGGCTTAGAGGGTGGGGTTTTAAGAACTTGGTTTGGTTTGGTAATATCCTACCTCTTAAAAACTTGTGGAGAGGATTGATTAGCCAAGTATTAAGGGACAAGTATCTCAAAAATATGTTTCTAGTTGATTGGCTTAGAAAGTTGTTGTTAAGTCAGTCTTTAGGGGTTCTTATGTTTGGAATAACCTTATGGAATCCTTTCCTTCCCTATTTAATTGATTAGCCTAGAATGTTGGGGATAGAAAACATGTGATTCTTGCTAAGGAGCCCTTTGTAGGAGGAGCTAGCTATTATTCAATATCTCAAAATGTAACAGCCATAGTGAAAATTCCATGTAAAATATATAAATACCACAGATGATGGGACACATATTCCAAGTTGAGTGTTGGGCAGGACATCATAAGGGGTGTTCATTTGGTTGTTTATGGCTAAGGAAATTGGCAAAAGTAATGGCTAAAGCATTAAAGAGGAAAAAATGTATTTTGGCACATTTATTTGTGAAGATAATGGAAATTAGGAGAAAAGGAAGGTAAAATGTCACAGGTTGCATGTGAGGAAGAAGTTGAAGGAAAATAATGGAAAATGAAGAAAATAGAGGCCTCATTAATAAAAAGGCTTCTGAGGATCAGTCGGTAGGACTTGGTTAGTTCAGTTTTTGAGCTCTCTCATTATTCTCTCTCTTATACTCTTGGAGACTTAGATTTTTGTTGGAGCACTCTTTATGTGAGTGGCATACTTGGATTCTTGGAGCAAGAAGGCATCAAGATCAGTAGCTACATCAGATTTTCTTGCAGGTACTGAGTTGCATCTGTAATTTCTTCACTAGTTTTGACATGCATGGCACATGCATGTGGTTTCTTGCTTATGATCTGCCACTAACATGGAGGATTTATTGGATTGATAGTGGATTTTCCTAGCCTTTCTATTTCCTAGATAACCATGGAGATTGTGGGTTTATTTCCTTGTTTTGTTTGGTTGGTTCTCGTATTTCCCTAGCTTGGGTTGAGTTATTAGTTCCTAGAAGCCTTGGTTGGACAAACGCTATGGAATCCCTATAATGTCTTGGGTTGAGTTACTGGTCTTGCAAGCCCTGTTTGTATAAATTCTCTGGAAGCCCTATAACATCTTGGGTTGAGTTACTATTCCTAGAAGCCTTGGTTGGACAAATACTCTGGAAGCCCTTGGTGGATTGAGTTACTACTTCTAGAACCCTTGGTTATAAAAATGCTCTAGAAGCTTGGTTACAGTTGTAGGTTGAGTTACTAGTCCTAGAAGCCTTGGTTGGAAAAATGCTCTAGAGCCTAGTGGCAGTCGTGGGTTGACTTTCTAGTACTGGGAGACGAGTTGGAACAAACACTCTTGAGGTCTGGAAGGTGGGGATAGAGACTAATCGTATGTTGGTTTTGTGATGTTCAACGTGAGGTGGAATCACTATTTGATGGGTTGAGGTGGATGGCCTCTCAAAGCCCTAGGTGAGTTTTGATTGATGTGTTCTATAAGAACCCACAATCATGCTTGGAATATGGCATGAGGGTGAATGAATGAAGAGAGATTTGGCTCAGCCATTCTATGGTCAGGTGGAATGTGGAAGTCCCATCCTGGGTTTTATTTTGCATCATTAGTGAAAGGTTATTTCACCTCATATCTCTATGAGTATTATGATGGATTTTATGTGGTTATATGGTTGTGATTTCATTGGTATTTATGTCCCTACTATGTTGGTTATATGTATGTTTTATGAAAACAACTATATATGGCTCTTAGCATGTTTTTACTTGTATGTGAATGGATAATGTGCCTATAACATGAGGAATCAATGGTCCATAGTGATTCTCAGATAAATATGAGATCCCTACTCTTACTATGTTTTTTACACCTGTAGGTTACATGCTCACGATATGTTTGATGAAATGCTTGTCGTCGCGAGTAGGGGTCTAACTAAGGTCTTGATCATCTCATTGCTTTTGCATCATTATTTCCCTATAATTTTATGATTCTAAGCATTCGTTCCATTTTAGGCAATGGCCTAGGCTCTGGGTCTGAAGAAAATGGCTTAAATCCTAGGGTTGCTAGCACAGAACTGACACTTTCAGCCCACAATCACAAGTAGGCACGCTTATGAGAGTGACTTTCGGTTTCTGGTCATTATCTTTCCCATAGCATGAGAACGACTATGACCTAAGAAGTCCAGAACAATAGTAGGACCCGGGGACAGGCTGTATAAGTGGTTGATTTGTCTTTTGAGGGTTTTGTTGATGATGTTGGATGATTGTATGTGATGTTCTATCGATTCCATTTCCTTAGGGTTACCTAGGAGGTCTAATCATATCATAGTGGCCTCTCGTCACATGTTTACCCTGGTTAGCCTATTGCGTAGGTATATGTGGGAGGATGGTGTTACAGAGTCATATCAAAGTGTGGTTGTGCTCTCCTTGGGTTGTGTGTTGGTCATGCTTTCATGTTGGTTGCGTATGTGTTCCTTATGCATGTATTCCATCTGCTTGTTTCATTTGCATGGTATTGATCATGGTTGTAGTGATGTCACCCTGTGAAGGTTGAAGGTGTTGTCGTAGAGTATGTCTTCAGGTGTGTATGATTGATTATGCATTTTTATGCATGTCAGTGTTCACATGTTATCAAATGCAGGTGAGGTGGTTCTTTTTATCATGGATGAGGTCATGGTTTATGTAGTTGATATGGTCATGCATTGATGACTAGACTCTAGCTAGAATGATGTCAATATGGTTTGGTAATCATGCGTTATATGTCTATATGCAGTTGTTATGCATGTATGGCTTTGGTTATAGTTATGCATGAATAATAGGTCAAATATGCCTTATGAAATCATTGTATGCAACTTAGATGATCATGATGCTATTGGTTTTTATGATGCTAATTTGTTGGCTGAGATAGAGTAGGAGATGCAGACTATCAAAGTGAGGTTGCAACATTAGGCTTTTGGCTAAGAGCAGACCACCATACAAGTATGGTATGTTTGGCATGTAGGTATGTAGGTTAAGCACTTTTATATGCATTAGGTTTACATACATTAGGTTTATGTACATGTATTTTTATGATAGGGTTACATTCATGATAGATGTTAGTTGATTAGTGTAGTTACATGAACATGTCTCATGAATGATAGTAACATGTGGTTGTATGCATTGCTATTTTGTTTTATATTAGGTAGCTTGATGATCATGTTATATGTTGTTGATGAGTACGCTATATGTTAACTTGTTGTTGTTATATGATAGTTAGCTTGACGATTAGGTTATATGTTGTTGATGAGCATGATATATAGCTTATGGTTGTTATATGCTAGTAACTTGATGATTAATGTTATTTCATCATGATATTGATGTCATATGTATCATACTAAATTGGATTGGACTATGCAGATGGTTATGGTTATGATATTCAGGTATGAGCCAACATATTTGTGATGATTGTGCACATGTGGTTGTTATGCATGAACGATAAATTCTTATGAGTTTATGATGAGAACATGTTAGTTAGTTAGTGTTATGGATATCATGATATTATTTATGTTTGAGTGACATGTTGTAAAGTTATATCTTGCTAACTAGATTGGTTGTGCAGACAAGATAGCCTCCCTTGAGGTACACTAAGGTATGAGTTTGTTTATGTAGTATACTTGGTGCTTCATTCTTGATTATGTCTTCTATTGGGTGTTGAGTGTTTGGTATCTATTATGTCATCTAGTTGATTTATTTAACATGGTATGTTTGCAAGTAGGTTGAAAGTTTGATGAGTTTCATAATACAAGTATGTGTTCCAATGATCCTATTTTGAGATGATTTTACTAACACATATGTGTTGATACAATTGATATGTACTTGACTATAGCAGGTGATAGTTGTGGAATTATGTCTAATAACTCTGAGTTGACTATGGATTATGACATGATTGTTAGTCTTGGTAAAGGTTGATTTCAAATTGATAGATATGATTGTCTTGATATCTAGAACATGTCGTTGACATGTGTAAATAGTTGTAGGAAACATGATTGGTAGTAGCGTGACAAGGTAATATTTGGTGTGTTTATATAACTAACGGTTAGATGGTGTGACAATGCCTAGTAAGCCTCGATTGCAGTGAGGTAAAAATGTAAAGGAAAGGAATTGGTCAAGAATTCCTTTGGCTATGTTTGGAAACCCTAATTACAAACAAAGGAGTGTTTTTCATATAGGGAGCCTTCTTAACTTTGATTTTGTTTGACGTTGTCTAGATAAGTGCTAGATTCATGAATATGTACTTGAGAGGTATATTAGCTACTCTCTAGTTACAAGTAGATCTATCAAGATAATTAGAGTCCCTTGAGAGATGGCATGGATGTGTTCAATTGCAAGGAAGCAAGCTTGGCACGATAAGATAAGGTAACTAATTTATTGTTATGTTTATTTATGCACTCACATTATGTGTTTATGGTAGTATAATGCAGGGAGTTGCATGGCAAGAGAGATTGTGATGAAGCTTGAAGAAGGCTCAAGTTGAGCTTTCTTGTGGAAGCACTGGGAACCATGAGGATTGGGTGATGGTGTATGTTGTTAGTCTTATGCTTTTGGTCTTTTGAAATTTTTGCACCTGATTTACAATTTTGCATGTCTAGTGCATAGTTATGCCACTTTGTTGTGGTGTCGTATTCCTTTTGGTTTTCATGGTCTTGTTGTTGTTGTTTCTAATATTCCCTTTAAATGTTTTGAGTCTTGGGAATTGGTTGGGAAAAAGGAAAGTTAGTGGAGCTCGAGGAGAGTCGTGCGGTACCCAACAGGTAAGGTAAGACTCAAATGAAGCTCTGTGCATGAGTAAGCATAGTGGAAGGTAAGACTATGTCAGTCGATTAGACTAGATCGGTCCATTGTGGTAAATGGATGGTGGCAGTACAAACTTGAGAAAGATAACCAAAAAAGGTAAAGTAAATGGATCTAAGGTGTGAGATGCCCTATCTGAGATGGGAACTCTGGCTCTCAATGTTGTGCATGAATAAAGGAAGTTATCTTCACCTTGACCTTATGATATCTAATAACTACATTGTGATCATGATTATGTTGATGTATATATGTGTATGCATGTATGTATGTCTGTATGTCATGTCTAGTAGGGTGATTATGAATTATGATTATTTTATGCTAATGTTTATATGTACATATGTATGTATGTATGACACTGACTAATGAGATCATTATTTTTGTAGGATGTATGTATGTGTACATGTATCTATGTCACTGTCTGAGAGGGTCATCGAGAAACATTCTTATTGAGGAATGATTGCTTATGCAGGAAAATGACATGAAGAGGCTCTTGGTCTATGAGGAATCAAGTGGGAAGAGTAGTCATGACAAACATATGAGGTCAGTATCATGTGAATATGAATTTATATTGTATGCTTGTATTATACCTATGCTTATGTTATGGACAGGTTATAGTGAGGGATACATCAACAAAGTGAAAGCAGTGTGATCTATGACATGCTGGGACAAGCATGGATAAGACACTCAAAGCAAGATTACTTGGTAAAGAGTCAGTGTGGTTTTGGATGTGTGGTATGATTGTTGTGCATATGTCATATATGTTGGACTTTTTGCAATTGTGATGTTGCGTGCATGTGGTGTGGTGTATATTTAGTGTGTGTACATGTTGATTATGTGATGTTAGGTACTTGGTGTAGTACAAATAGAGTTGTATGAATGTTTTATATTCAAATTTGGGTATAGATGGTGCTATGTACATGTTGGATATGTGGTATTGTGTATATATTGTACTATGTGCATGATGGATATGCGGTGTTGTACTATGTACATGTTGGATATGCTCTATGCATGTTGGATATGATGTGTTGTGTACATATGATGCTATGTACATATTGGATATGTAGTGCTATGTAAAAGTAGTGTTGCATGCATGTTGTACATGTGGTACTATGTACATATGGTGTGGTGTGCATGATTGTACAAGTGGTGTTGTGTACATGTTGTACAAGTGACATTGTGTGCAGGTGGTGTTATGTGCAGCAAAATCCATCATTATATATGATGCTTGAGTGCTTCCATTGGTTGTTTCATTTTACCTAACCAGTAGTTAGAAAGCTGATTAGAGTAAGCAGGTAGGATTTCAGTTTGAATAAGTTTAGTTTTCTGCAACAACTTTATCTTAGATCAGATTTCAATTTGCAGAAAAGGGTGTATTTTCAATTCAAAATTTTTAGTCACAAACATTAAACAACATAGCATATACATGTGTGGGATTGGCCCAATGGATCAGGCTACTAGTCGACCATGTTCTTGACATTCCACAAAGAAATGCCATCCCCAAGTGGAGCCACTGTTAGTTTCCTATACCAATAGGAGTCATAATTTTTAAATGGCTGAGATTAAACCTGTAATATGTTTATTATTGTTTTCTCTTCATGTTTATAAATAATCACATATGTTTCAATGAAATCTGAATGGTAAACAAGGAATGATATTTTAGAATTAGCTTTAATGCTCTCTGTCTTGACTGTTTACTTTCTTAATGTTTTCTGTTGGGTCCCTATAATACTAGTGATTACCCCATTACTATTGTAGTTATACCCCTTATTAATATTGTTGTGCCCTATTGCCCCCATATTGTTATTACTGTGCCCCATAGAATCCATATATTGTTATTTTTGTGGCCTTATATTATTATTTTTAGGTCGGCTAGATTATATTGTGACTCCTTAAACTCCTATATTTAGAAAGGAGGTTTTGTCATTTGAATCATCCAATAATTGTTCATTTATGTAATGTAAAGGAGGTTGCCCCCTCAAAGAGGCTGAATTCTAAGGCGTTGATCTATCTTTTCTATCTTTTCTTGAGTTGGTTTCAT
>APFE030945210.1:20000-59712 GCA_000404065.3 Pinus taeda | reverse complement strand
TAGTTTCCCTTTTCTACTAATCTCTTCTACTCTTCATCTTGATCCCTGTTTAAGGATTCTTCATTGCCCTTTCACCTTGGTTAGGACTACCTCACCCATTTGAACCTATAGATTTGTCTTTTGCTTTGCTAGCCTGCCCTGTGAACTCTTCCTTTAGTGATTGATCTGATCCAGTTAAGCCATCCTTTGATTGACTCCATAGCCCAATGGCTTGAAGGGCTTGCTATGTCCATCTGTTCCTAGAATTCCACCACCCAACCAAAATCAAAACCTTATGAACATTAAGAACTAGCCTAAAATCCCACCCAAAACAAAGTTTAATTATAAAGAGAGAGCCCTCTCTAGACATAGGTTGGCTAGAACCCGAGTCTAAAACATTGGTTTATGGTTACCCCGGTGAGCTCCTTCTTTAGCCTTGGGAAATTACTAGGTAAAACTAACATTTTCTTCAGAAATCTTTTGCAGGTTTAGATCTAATCTATGATGGTGGGTAGTGATCAAACACACAAATATTAAAATCATCCACCTGGCGAGTCCAAATCAATTCCACAATCAAGACTCCACTGGAGGAATGAACCTGAAAGAACTATGTGAAAAGATCAAGCTTTTAACTTGGATTGTTATCTAGGACATTATGTTCTTTCTCATTGAATTTTTTTCTCAATATATAGTGTATTTTAGAGAAGATTTTAGATTATTTTTTTATTATTTCCCTTTGAAGGTGTAGATATAAAGTCTCATTACACATTTGAACAACAGTCTTCTAACTCCTATGAAGATCATTTTCTAATTGAGGAGCATCAAACAATCAAGACTAATTGTACAATCGCTATACATATTCCAGCACCTCATAAAGTTCCTGATAGATGTAAGCCACTCATCTTACCTCCTACACTTCATGCTTTCCCTAACAATTATTACAAGTATCTCCCTAGGTTTGATGGAGAGAATGGTATCACTGCTCAAAAACATATTCAAGGTTTTGAGAATTATCTAGACTTATTTGAAATTGATGAAGATGATGTTATTATCGGGATTTTTGCTCTTTCTTTGCAAAGTAAAGTAAAGAGTTGGTCCAAGAATTTACCTATTGCAAGAATCTCAAATTTCCAACAATTTGTCAAAATTTTCCTTGATAAATGGATAATAAAACTCAATCTTCTTATGATCATATAAGAATATAATCAGTTAAAAAGACAAACATATGAAACAATACAACAACTTTTAGACAGATTTAATCAAGCCTATTATTCAATGACATCAAATATAAGACCTCCCCCTTATTCAGCTATTTTGCATTACCTAAGAGCATTTGATCTAGAGATAGAATTTCAGCTAAGAGAAAGAAACCCATCAACACTGTAACAGATGAAAAACATGGTAGTAGATGTAGAAGTTAATCTGCAAATTAGAAGAGAAAACTTGAAAGCAAAAAAAGAGGAAAAACTCAACATTTTGATGAAGAAAATAGAGGAGAGGATGCAGAAGATCACCATGAACGATGAATTTTTTTCTCAAAATCCCCATGACACATTTATTCCACAACAAGAAGAGATTGAGAATCATGAGCAAATTCCTATTAATTCCAACTACCATAGATCAGAAGATAGATTCATAAAGAAATATGTAGAGGAGAAATATCCTAATTTAATGTGTATGTTTGACGACATTACTTCTTTTGATGATTTGCCCATATATGATCAGTATGACGATAATTATATTCTTCAAATCCAAACTAACTTTATAGAGAAATCAGAAGCTAGTTTGGGGAATAAGGAAATTCAGTTTCAGTAGCTTGAAAACAGTGATCATTTTATCCATATCAGCTATGAAAGTGAAGAAGAAAGTGCAGAAAATTTGGAAATAAGTGAAGCTTCTTTGCCTCTTTGTTTTGAATCATTTAATTTTTTAAAGGAAATGTGGTATAGAATCTCTAAAGAAATGAATGAGTAGCTTGTAGAAACCTATGAAGTTCCATTCAAACCTATATGCAATAAGTTGTAGCAATCCTTCCAAGTTATTTATACTCCAGTAGCTAATAGGTTGGATGATGAGTGCAATCAGAATTTTTCACCATTAACAAACTATGACAGTCAAAATCAAGATGATAAAGGTTTCACGACACAGACATTACAATCAATAGAAGTATCATGACAAATCTCATTTGAAATTCTGTAAGATGTTAAGATAAAAGTGATATTTCAGTTTCATGGCATGGAAGCCATCCAGAACAGGTGTGTAGTTGCTTAAATCGGTTGAACAAGAGTGTATATATTTTGGAAGATCCTTTTGTACATTTTTTAGAGCCTACAAAGGAAAGAAAGTATTTCCTTATCTTCTCTTTGGTTGACAAGGTTATATTTGGCTTTAGAACCTCAGTTTTAATCACAAACAAGCCCAAGCAGCAAAATCCATCAATGTATATGATGCTTGAGTGGTTGCATTGGTTGTTTCATTTTACCTAACCAGCAGTTAGAAAGTTGATTAGAGTAAGTACGTAGGATTTCAATTTGAATAAATTCAATTTTTAGCAGGAACCTTATGTTAAATCAGATTTCAATTTGTAGAAAAGGGTGTATTTTCAGTTCAAAATTTTTAGTCACAAATATTATACAACAGAGCATATACATGTGTGGGATTGGCCCAATGGATCGGGCTACTAGTCAACAATGTTCTTAACATTCCACAAGGAAATGCCATCCCCAAGTGGAGCCACTGTTAGGTTCCTATGCCAATAGGAGTCATAATTTTTGAATGGCTTAGATTAAACCTATAATATGTAGATACCTTTGATTTCTACAAACTTTTTCCATATTCAAAAAATTAAAAAAATGTAAAGAGGGTATGTCCTAAAAGAAAAATCAAAACTCAAAAAGAATAAAAAAAAGGTCAAAAAAGATAAAAAATATGAACCCCAAGAAAATAAAATACCATGAAAGTCTGCAAGTCAAAATGCCACTACTATTTACTTTTTGTGCAGAGTAAATGATTGTGTGCAGCTTGTAATCTTTGCCACAATCCATGATAGTCAAAAATTTTAAGCTTGGCTATTTCATGTCCATAGATAGAGAATACAATCTGACCAAATTATTTAATCTTGGTAGATCATTAGATAGGTAGAGTAAACAAAAGGAGCTCATCAGTTTAATATGAGCCCTTGGATGATATAATGTTAGAATTAGATAGTTTCCTTTTGTAAAATAAAATGGATAATGGTTTTCTAGTTTAAGTGCACCCTAATAAAGAGAACTAAAAATGGTAGGATGAGTAGATGGGTAAGTAGAAGAAAGGTTGCAGAAATATGATGATTGATTAGACAAAAGAACATGTATCATCTTTCAACATGTATTTCAAATGTGAATGGGCAATTAAGCATGCATAAGGTTTACAAAGTCAATTAATTAACTTCCCCCGTTCATTTCACCCCTTGACTAATTTCCCATAAATAAATTCTAAGTACTTGAATCCTTTAAGTCAAATAGGCTCAGGGCATTTCTCTGACTTCTGGAGGGACTGAGCCCTTGGCTTAATGACTTAAGGAAAACAAGTACTAGATGATGTATGTGTGCTAAAAGCAAACAAAGGCAAAAGATTCATTATACTTGGCGCTATTTCGTTTTTGCCATTTTCATATTAATTTCTAAAATTCATCTAATATATATATATAATATTTTAGTCCCAAAGGAAAAAACCTTTCCCTGTATGGTTATAATAAATCTTTTTTATTAATACCCCATCCTCGAAAGTTTGAAATATAAACTTTATAATAACTGAACCCAACAAACGAGTTAATTAATCGATCAGTGATTAATTAATAATCAAATCCTTCACCAATAAAATCACCCCCGTGCCCTAACCCCACCTTAATCCATCATTTGATTAAAACATGTCACGCTAAAACATTAGCCGAGCCCCTCCATTACCCTCCACACAACTCTCAGGCCGGATCATTGTGTCATCACCTCCCATTTGATCCGACAGCTATTAACCATTTCGCATGGGCCCGAAACCCGAACTTTACCCGCCCAAAATGGATTGTTTTCCATTGGGCCCCCATTGTGACCATGGTGCCTGACGAATGGAATCAGGCAGCCTCTCCCCAAAACCACATAGCACACAAAATCAGTGTGAAATAAATTACTTATCACCCGCTCGCTAAATAACAAAACCATCCACTGTTCGCTTTGCGCCAAAATTCAAAAAAATCAAACCTTTACCCGTTTAAACACGAAAACACCAGTTTTGTTCATTTTCACCTATTTGTTCAATAAAACTTTGTGTAACCCTTCTGTGCCACCGAAACCCTCTGCTAACCAATTCAAGCATGGTTTACCTCCCGAAAGTACTTTGGACTCACTCCATAGACCTATAAAGCTCGATAAATCCATTAATGAACCTCTCGGTCAACCCAATGTTTTCTTAACAATTTGTTTTATTTTACAAACGACCAAAAGACCATAGCCTTGGATAAATAATCTTAATACTAGTCATAAGATCTATTTACTCTGATATTGTTATCAAATCTATTCAAACAGAGATGCAAAATAAAACACATAGTTGAAAGAAAAGCAGAGAAAACATGAAATTAAATGATTTATTGTTGAAACAGATAGTAAAATCCTAAAATATACAGTGAAGGTAAAAGGACATAGTAAATAATATTCAAAGTCTATTAGGGTTAAAAGGTATCAGATTGAAGACCAAGTCAAGTAAAAAAGCTAGTATGAAGACAAATAGCAGGGAAGACAGTTAAGATGAAAAAACAGAGTGGTAAAAGTAAATAGTAAAAGTAAACATGGAGGTAGTACGGGTTAAACAAAGATGAAAATACTTTCACCAGAAACAATGAATTTTATCCAAAGTAAAAGTGAAAAACAGTTAAAAGAAATTGAAGGTTAAAAGATGAAATCAGAGCAGAAATGGTACATTCTTCAGAAATTTCCTATTTAAGTCATAGTTTTTCATAAACTATTGTGGCCAATAAAAGATGCATTTAGAGAAATGGAAGGAGGTTTGTGTCCATAGACAGCTACTACACAAAACCCTATCTCATTTTTTACACAGGTATTACCCAACGTGAGATAAGTGCATCTCTTCATAGCCTATTTTTTGGATTGTGTAAAATCGTGTTTTTGACATATTTTTGCAAAGAATATTGTGAACATCTGGGGATGAAATTTTGGGAAATAGACATAGTTTTATCTCAAAAAAATACTTATCGACAACAACCTCTTTCACGTTTTACATATTTGTCTCAGATTGAGATATACAAAGGTATCAATGGACCCTAACTTTGCAAAATTGTTGGGGCAAAATGCACAAAGAAAGGATGCAGTTAGTGACTGGGATGCATCATCATCAATTAAGAGTTGCTATCAAATTCAAATTTCTCTTCTTTATCACCCTAAATCCATAAATATAATGCTAAATAGATTCATTATTTTTTAGTGTCCTTTGTTTAAGTTCTATTAATGTAAAACGGTTTGAGATATTTGTAAAACCAATCTTGATATTTTTTCAAGATATTTCAGTTTAGAATTTGTATAAATACTTCACATTTTGAAGTATTTTGGGTGGATTCAAATACATTTCTATTAGAAATTTCCTTCTCAAGTTAAGGATCCATTGTAATCAAGACTGAATTGGCTTGCTGGATCAAGGAATAAAGTTAAAGACATTTCACAGGATTCTTGTGTAAAGCAGAAATCAAATAAGTATTATCTCTTATGTTTATTATTGTTTTCTCTTCATGTTCATAAATAATCACATATGTTTCAATGAAATTTTAATGGTAAACTAGGAATGATATTTCAGAATTAGCTTTAATGCTCTCTGTCTTGATTGTTTACTTTCTTAATGTTTTCTGCTAAACTATCCTACTTTGGGAATTCTTAATTGCTCCCTTACTTCCGTAGTTTCCCCCCTTAAATTCATAGTAAAGGATTCTTAGTTGCCCTTTGCTAGTGACTTCCTTCTTCTCTTCATCTTAATCCCAGTTTAAGGATTCTTCATTGCCCTTTCACCCTGGTTAAGACTACCTCACCCATTTGAACCTGTAGATTTTCCTTTTGCTTTGCTAGCCTGCCCTATGAACTCTTCCTTTAGTGATTGATCTGATCTAGTTAAGCCATCCTTTGATTGACTCCATAGCCCAATGGCTTGAGGCCTTTCTCTGTCCATCTGTTGCCAGAATTCCACCACCCAACCAAAATCAACACCTTATGAACATTAAGAACTAGCCAAAAATCCCACCCAAAACAAAGTTAAATTATAAAGAAAAGGCCCTCTCCGGACTTAGGTTGGCTAGAACCCGAGTCTAAAAGATTGGCATGTGATGCACACTATGTATATGTGCACCTGGTTGAGGAAAGGGCACTAGGTGGTTTTTGAGTGTGGCAACAAATCCGGTGTGAGTACGAAATAAGAGCAAAGGCAGAAGTAAGGATCGATTAAGAATAAGTATCAGTATTGTATTTTAGTTTTACTATGCATGTGATTTATGATTATGATATATGATGATTACATGCGAACTATGATTCTGGTTTTTGATGGTTACATGTGATTTATGATTTTGATCTATGAGGGTTATGTTTTGAGTTAATCGAATGTGATATTTTTATACTTTTTGATTTTGTCAAATATGCTAGTTTGACTTGTGGTGAGAGGAAGCAAGAAAGATTGAAAGTGTACCTTATTGACACGCTTCCAGTGAGGTATGATTTGAGTTATTTCAATCTATTTTGAATGTAATGGAAGTCTTGGTACAGGAATGCATAAAATTCTCGGTTGGATGGTTGAAATTGAATGCAAGATTTAGCAACAAAAACAAAGGAATTGAAATACACAACAATATGCTGGTAAAACACTTCAAGAACAAGGTCATTATGGGACACTAGTACACAATTGTGTCCATTGATTTTCAGGAGCATGCTATGACAAGTATGATGGTTTTGAGGCAGGTATATGCCTTGGTTTTTGTATCTTCTAATGCGAGGAAGCCTTACCAAGGGATGGATTGCCCGAGATGGGGGTGCCAGCGGAACTTGGAAGGTGAGTGACTGCATGAAAGGAGTTGACCAGATTGCCTGAGGGATTGTGTAGCAGAGAAGGGAAGATTGGGATGGATTCTTTTGGTCATTAGCATTACCAAATAGAATTAGATGCACATTGAGAGTGCAACCTAGAACAATTAGCCGGTAACTATTCACTGAGAGAACACGTGGCGTAGGATTGTGGCGATGGAAACTAGATGCAGATTTGACTTTGTAATGGATTATGGACTTCCTAGGAAGGAGGTGAATCCTGCTATTACCTTGAGGGTGGAGGTGCGAGCCTCTAGATTCCTTTGTTTTAGATGTAGGCATCATATCCCTTTATGTGCTGGTTGAGAAGATGCATATATATGTGTATGTTATTGTAAACACTATACCAAGCTAGATTTATAAAGCTCCATAGACAGTATGGTGATTTATTGGTTGAAGAAAATGTGTGTGTGTGTGTGTGTATGTGGGCATTTTAAATATTGTAATGGTTTGTGTTATAAAGCTCCACTATGCGGTATGGTGTCATGATGTTTTGCCTTTGAGCAAGTCTTTCATTGTAAATGCTGCAACGAGCTGTCCATGTGTAGTATGTTTTGTTTTTAGTGGTCTTTTTGGTTATAGGTGTCATTGAACACCTACGATAGTGTTCCCCCAAGGGGGAGGGTTCTGTAACAATCCTAGTGAAAATAACATGTAAAAATATATAAATACCACAGATGACGGGACATGTATTCCAAGCTAAATGTTGGGCAGGACATCCTAGGGGGTGTTCATTTGGTTGTTTATGGCTTAGAAAATTGGCAAAGGCAATCGCTAAGTCATTGAAGAGGAAAAAAAATATGTTAGCACATTTATTTATGAAAATAATGGAAATTAGGAGAAAAGGAAGGGGAAAGATCATAGATTGGATATGAGGAGGACAATGCAGGAAAATAATGGAAAATGAAGAAAATAGAGGCCTCATTAATAAAAAGGCTTCTAACAATAATTGGGTAGGACTTGGTCAATTTAGTTTTGGAGTTTTCTCATTATTCTCTCTCTCATGCTCTTGGAGACTTAGATTTTTGTTGGAGCACTCTTGGTGGGTGTGGCATACTTGGATTCTTGGAGCAAGAAGGAAAAGGAAGAGTAGGAAAGTGCAAGAGGGAAGCAGGATCAACAACAACATGATCCGAATTGGATCCTAGAACACTCTCTAAGTTTTCATGAACTCTTAAAATTACACCAAAGTTTCAAAGTATTATAAAGATCAAGCTTATCATAGATATCCTCATAACAGTTGCAATTTCTGATCAGCGCAGAGCAATGAGGACCCTCGATCAGGCGCATAGACTGTCAACCAATAGTAACATACACTGTTGTGAATTAGAAAATTGGGAGGCCTTTTCGAGAAACAGGGGTGGTTTCTGATATGCTATTAGTGACAAGCGACAAGTCACTAATTACATATCATCAGGAAATCCCATGAAAGAAGGAAAAGCCCCGAGCAACTGGACCTAAAAGGTTATAAAATGTAACGGATATTGCACAAATTCCATTAGAGGCAGGGTCCCACAAAAACCAACAAAATATCGGAAGGGCTTCGAGCGGTAAGTGGTTTCAACTGAGTCCCACCCGATGCAACACAATGGGTGCCATGCGTTCAATGGAAGAGAGAGAGAAAACCGCTCACATCTTATGGGTAAACATCATGTTACTTACCCGCCCAATATGAACAATGACTGCAGGATCTGGAGGCTCCAGATCAACAACGAAGACGCATTCTGATGGATGACTAGATTTGACGAGGTTAACAGGCATAGTTGTATAAGATTTGAAGTTTGACGTGGACGATGCGTTGGCAGAAGGTCGTGTTCATGGGCATTCTTGGAGTTAATGGAATAAATGGTCATTTTGAAAACATCCAAGAGAACTAACACTCATTTTTTTATGAAATAGGTGGCCACCTCCCTGTGAGGTGTTACACAGTGATGGTACGGAGAACAGAGGGATTTAAATGGATAGAGGCAGTGGAACAAGAAAGCCACAAAGCAGAAATGAACAATCAGAAAGCATATTGGATTTAAAGCCACGAACTGACTGAGAGAGAGTGAGTTAGTTAGACACAGAAAGCTAAGAGTAAAGAGAGAAGAAGTCGAGATGACCTACAAAAGTAAAGGCAGCATCGAGCCAGAGTTAAAGACAGAGCTAGAGAGAGTCATAGAGTCTGTGTACTCCAAGAAAGGCTTGAGAGCTTCAAGTGAACTCTTTTGTATATGCCTATCATGTATGAGTCTCAAATTGGGCTCATACTACTGTGACCAATAGAGGTCGAGTATCAGTAAAGACAGTTTGTGTACTCCAGAGACTTGGGGGATCCAAGTAAAATCTTGCTGATTTATATGTGAGACTCAAATTGAACTCACTATTGTAAAAACTCTTCTTAGAAAACACAATAGGGAGGCCACCACTGAAGGCTGGATCGGGAGACGTAGCCTAAGAGTATTGGGTGAACTCCTTATTAAACTTGTTGTGTTTATATGTTTACCTATTATGTTTTCTCTAACTGCTTCAGTGTCTGTGTATTTCAAAATCTTATCGATCTGTTGCATAAAATAACATAGGAACATCCATGCACATGAGTCTATAATACCTTAATTGTTTGTCTTAGATCAATTACAGATCAAGTGGTATCAGAGCTCTAGGTTATTAAGGTTAGACAATCTTGTGCTAGATTTTTGTTGAATGATAACTAGATCAAAGCTTAAATTAGAAGAAGGAGAGTTGGTTGAAGCTAACCCAGAAATTGGAAAAGTCTATCCTAAGAGGAAAATGGCAGAAGAAATTCCATTGGAATCAGACTCCCAGTTCATGGATAGTTTCATGACCATGAGAGCCATGGTAGAGGAAATGTATAGAGAATTTGAGAAAGGTAGAGATGAAGTTTCATCAAAATCCAAACAATATAAAGGAGCAGAATAATCTCTCATCCATGACCATTCTAAAGGCAAAGGGAAAGAACAAAAGCTTCCCACACCTCCTAATAGCGCTAAAAATAAAAATAAAACATATTTGATTAAATTAGATGTTAAATTTGATTTGTCGATATATGATGGAGAGTTGAATGCAAAGAAGATGGATAATTGGATTACATAGATTGATGTATATTGCACGGTGCAGAGCATTGATTCAATCAAGAGTAAGATTCAGTTGGCCAGCCTATGCCTTGGAGGCACTACCTTGGTATGGGGGCAAGGCAAGACACAAGCTGACATGAAAAAGCATGGTAAAATTCTTTCTGTCTGGAGAGAATTTCTTCCTGCAATTAAAAAATAGTTCTATCTACTAGCTTATATGCAACAAGCCATGATGAGCTGGCAAACTCTTCGACAATTATAGTGGCAAAGTGTACAAGGCTACACCCAAGAATTTAGGAAAAGAACTTTGATTCTAGGAATTTCTTTAGACTCACCTGAAACTCTGCTGAAGTATATAGGTGGTCTACACAACTATTTAAAGCATACCATTCTCATGTTTAATCCCACTAGCATAGATAAGGTATCTGTTCAGGCTACACATCTAGAGCCTAGAGGCAAGAATGTTAACCAAGAATTTGGGGGATCATCAAAACCCACTGCAAGCAAGAATAAGGAAAAGAGAAAACATAAATGGAAAGAGAGGAAGATAAATACTATAAAAAAGACCAAATCTTCATGCACTCACTGCAAGAAAGATGGGCATGATGATTAACACTGCTGGATTCTGCATCTAGAGCTAAAACCCAAGAAGTGCGATGGAGAAAAGAAGAAGATTGCTACTGCTATTCAAAAATATTTGGGGTCAGACTCAGTGGATGAAACAACAATCACAACCATAGGTATAAAAGGTAAAAATTCTGAAGCATATACTAGTAATTTAGTACAATCTACTGAAAATGAAGAAAATGAGAGGAAAAGACATGAGCTTTTTCATATTAGAGTTATTTCCAAGCATCAAAAGATTGATACTTTGTTTGATAGTGGCTCACAAGTAAATTTAATTTCTGAAGCAATTGTAAAGAAGCTAGGATTACTAACCACACCTCACAAGAAGCCATATCGATTAGGTTGGTTATGTGATAAAAAAAAGCTACAAGTGACCAAACAATGTAAACTTAGGTTTTCTTTTGGGTCAACATTTGTAGATGAGGTTGAGTTAGATATTGTTCCCTTGGATATATGTGGAATTGTTTTAGGAAGTCCTTACTTGTATGATAGAAAATCTATTTTCTATAGGGCAGAAAACAAATATCAACTCCTTAAGATAGAATTAAATATATTGTAAGAGCTCATAAACTCAAGAATAATTATACTCTCATAAACTCAGGGTAGATGAAAAGAATTGTAAATTCATGCAAACAATTTTTACCGATGGTTGTAAAGGAAAAGAAACTTGAAACAACCAATGTATTCGAGGGCTGTAATGCTAAACAACAAGATAATTTAGCAAAAGTTGTTTCAGAATATGTTATACTATTTTAAGAACCTAAAGGTATGCCACCCAAAAAGGAAATAGTACATGATATTAATTTGCAGCAACATGCTCCATTGCCTAACATTAAAATGTATAGGTTGTTTGCTTTAGAGAATGCAGAAATCAAGAAGTAGGTACAGGAGCTGCTCGAGAAAAGGTTCATAAGACCTAGCACATTGCCATGTGGGTCTCCAATTGTCTTAGTGAGGAAGAAATATGGCTCATGGAGAATGTGCATTGGTTACCGAGTACTGAATAAGATAACAATAAAAAATCGTTATCCCCTTCCTTGCATAGATGATCTACTAGATCAATTGAAAGAAGTTGTTTATTTTTCCAAGTTGGACTTGCATAGTGGCTACCATCAGGCCAAAGTTGCAGAGCAAGATTATTATAGCTCCAAATCTCACTCTTGATGTTTTTGATGCTGCATTCATGGCCTAGGGCGACCCCTCTTTCTAGACCTGGTCGAAATACTTTAAAAACAGTGTTTTACTCCCTATATGCAACATTGCCTTAAGCTAAATCCATCTGTGTATACCCAACCCATGTATATGTCTTAAAACACTTAAAAAAAATAAATCTTCTTAATTTTGGGCAGAGTTCATGGGTTTTACCTGTTTATTACCTATTAGTGCCTATGGCCCAACTGTTCCCAATGAATTCCCAACTAAAACACTACTTTGGGAGAAGTATTAAAAGGCTTCAATGGGAAGGCCTATGGAGGAGAGAATAGAGAGAAACATCACTATGTTGAGATTATCCCTAATCAAGTTTGAAGATCCTTGTGCTTCTAGCACTTCCCTAGTGGAGTCACCAATTTTGTTGAGGGACAAAGTCCCCTAGGGTCTTGGGTCAATACCCTAGTAGAGCGGGGGTTATCTATAAAGAAAAACAAGCATTCCACATAGCCATTATACCAATTCGATTGTGATTTGTTTTATAATTTTTAATTCAAGTTTCACCATTGAATTATTGTCAATAAAAATTTCACGGCATATACACGGGTTGCTATATGTAACCCACATATATGCAGACACTAGATGTAACTATGTAAGAGACGGACCTGCGTATACGCCGTGGAAACTTCAAAACAAAAATCTAACGGTCCAAATTTGTTTTTTATTCAGGATGCCAGTCACTTGGAGAGAAAGAGAGCATGCCTTAGTGGATGATGAGGTTATGAACAATCCTAA
Organism: Pinus taeda; assembly: GCA_000404065.3. Lineage (NCBI taxonomy): Eukaryota > Viridiplantae > Streptophyta > Pinopsida > Pinales > Pinaceae > Pinus > Pinus taeda. The sequence continues at coordinate 46,982 of APFE030945210.1, read as the reverse complement.
TGCCCTGGATGCCTTAAGAGGATGTGGTTTGATAAAGTTCTTTAAAATGCCAAACATGAAAGCAAACACTCGCCTGCTCGCAATGCTCATTCACTATTGGAGCATCGAGGATGACTCATTTATGATTGATCAAATGCCACTCAAGATAGAGGTTGAGGATATTTATTTCATCACAGGCCTTTCCTGGAGGGGAGAGGTAGTACATTCCACGGGTAGATCATGAGGCAGTCTCTCTATCGAGGACTATGTGCATATATATTGCTCAGGTCATCCAGAAAAGGTTGGAAGTCAAATTCCAATCAAGCATGTGGAGAGTTTATCACTAAGGATCATCTTGTTCACTATATCCAGAGTGAACTCATCAACTTCCTTACACCAGGCTTCACAACAAGCCATGAGCTTGGTGGTAGATTGTCTCACCACCATATTTGATTGGTGTACTCCTCTTCTCACCAACTTGAAGAGCCAGCTAACTTCTATCAAGAAAGGGTAGAATAAAAACTTCAGGTATGGAACTATTTTGTGCTCTTTCTTCTTTGAGATGGTCATGGCACTCCATCCTAGAGTATCATTTTCAATCAGCACCCCACGAGATCCACAAATGGGCACGTGGGCTGACTTGATGAAACGACTAGGAGGTGGGGACGTTCTATGAACTGCTTTCGACAATTTCGAGACAGTTCCATCACCGCTGACCCATCATGGCAGGTATCTTTTTCTCACTGGCATATAGGTTAGGGAAATTGTTTCTCCGCTGCATTATGCATACTAGCCTCCATTTGTCAATACACTTGCCATAGGGTCAATCCCATCATGTTATGGTTCATAAAGCATCTTCACTCGCCGATATTTAAATCATGACACAATGGTAGAGCCATCCTTTTCATGGGCATCGTAGTTAGCACCTCACTGACATTTGTTGCCCATGCTCCTTCAATCTAAGTAGGCTCGGGAGTCCTTTGTAGTCCAACCATGACTTATGTGATGAAGACTCATTCCTTTTTTCTTCTTCGCTTTGTTCTGGAATTATACCCTAGAGGCTCCTTTATGTTGAGTTGTACTACTGCATTGCATTTTGAACATTTACAACTTTGGCCTTGAGTCGGCTTCACTTGGACTCGTGTTTAAGGAAAATTTTGGCCATGATGACTGCAAATACAAACTTGTACTCCCTTGACTTTTGCAACTTGACACACCTTGACCCATGGAAGGAACACACCTTTGAGTGTCTTTGACCAGTTTTCACCTCCCTGCATTGAGCATAGGATTATTCCAATCCCAGGAACTAGATCATCTGTTTCACTGGCACTCGTTCTTTCCACTGTACTATAGTATTCTTTTATTCTTTTTCCAGCTTAAAGAAAAGGACAAAAAAATTATATATTCCGAAAAGAGAGGGAACAGGACAATATTTCCACTTATTGTTGGCAGCTAGAGTCAGTTGTGTCGCCCTTGAACAAAGCACTTAAAACAAAGTCTCCTCCATTTGGGCGGGATTTATTTTGACTTAGGTACACCTTAACCTTGTTATTGAGTCAATTATCCCTTGATTGGTTATCTCTTCCAATCATATCGAGGGTTCGTTCATGCCTCCTACCTGACAAACTTATATAGAGTCATCATATGCTGCCACATACTCACATTGAGTCATGCTTTTGTTCAAGGGAAGTTAGCCTGAGTCGACCTCTCTGTAGTCTCTCTTGACTCATTTTTCAGTCAGCCACCTTGGTTTTCAGTGTCTTTTCTATCATCACATCAGTTATATTCTTCCTTTACTCATGCCAATTTGAGAAGTTCTCCATTGAATTCTTGTTATCGAGTCTTGTCCTTATCAACAATGACATCTTGCTATGAGGACAGGCCTAGAGCCGCACCCTAGCCCTATTTTAATTATTGATAGGTCACCTTGTGCTCAGCATCAATCGGTACCATGCGTCTTTGATTGAGTGGTTTCCCTTGTTTTCGACATCAGCTTACACTATCACACATTGGGATTCGTGTAGTACCTTGGTTTCCATTTGACCCTATTGGTGGATACCTCGCCTCTATGTCATCTTTCATTATTGGTTGGTTCAGAGGGTTTCTATCGTATGCTAGCCACATCTTGTGTACATCAGAAATCTGGTTCGGTTGGGTTACTACATCTTTTTCGTCCATTTGATTCCACATTATTGGCCTATGGGTTACATTCGTGCTAGATTAATGAAGGATACCTTAATGCCTTCCTTCTAGAGGATCTTTCCCTATCAACTACGACTCATTGCTCTAGGGCAAGGATCTAGAGTCCATTTGGCAGTACGTTGGGATTCGTGCAGTACCTTAGTTTCCATTTGACCCTATTGGTGGATACCTTGCCTCTGTGTCATCTTTCATTATTTGTTGGTTCAGAGGGCTTCTATCGTGCTCTATTCACATCTTATATACGCTGGAAATGTGCTTCAATCGGGTTACTACACCTTTTTTGTCTGATTCCTTCCACGTTATTGGCCTACAGGTTACACTCACACTAGATTGATGAAGGATTCCTTAATGCCTTCCTTCTAGTAGATCTTCCCCTATTGACTACGACTCATTGCTCTGGGGCAAAGATCTAGAGTCCATTTGGCAATACCTTGGGATTCGTGCAGTACCTTGGTTTCCATTTGACCCTATTGGTGGATACCTTGCCTTTGTGTCATCTTTCATTATTGGTTGGTTCAGAGGGTTTCTGTTGTGCGCTAGCCACATCTTGTGTTCGCTGGAAATGTGCTTCAGTTGGGTTACCACATATTTTCCATTCTGATTCCTTCCACATTATTGGCCTACGGGTTACACTCATGCTAGATTGATGAAGGATGCCTTAATGACTTCCTTCTAGCAGATATTTCCCTATCGACTACAACTCATTACTCTGGGGCAAAGATCTAGAGTCCATTTGGCAGTACCTTGGGGTTTGTAGTCATTAGTGGTAGATCCTTCGCTATCGATAGTGGGAAAACGACATTGTCTCTTGATTGATAAATTCTTATAGGTGTTCAACTCCAGCTCATCTATTCACATTTGTTAGATTGTACTGGGTACCTTGACGCTCATTATCATTATCAGTGAGTAGTCTCGCATTTGTTAACAATATACATCAATTCCAGTAATCAAATGATTTCTCACATGGTCGACTTCAAATCATTTATTCCCATGGTGTAGAGATGTACCACGATGGTCCGTGAAGATCTCAGGTTGCATCGGCATTCATTGGTTCACTTTACAATTGCTCCTATTATTGCTAGTTGATACCACCCCACCTTATATGTTGTAGTCATTCATGGTGACATTTTATATGCTAGCACCTGAGTTTGCAGTGTAGTACCATCTTACTCCATCATGTTCATTTGGTACTTTTGGGATCAGTCTTTGATATCAGTGATTCACTTCATCCTTCAGCATCATTGACATTCTTATATGTGATATTCAGACATGTACTTGTTCAATCATGTTCAGATGATCCATTATGTATTTTTCAGTCTTCTATACTTGTATACTTAGTGGATCTGCTTGTACTTGATATGGGGACATGATTTACTTTCTTTGAGCATGGGTATGCCTGCCTCAGATAGTGTTTCTTTTTTATCTCCTTTTGTGGCTTGGTAGGCTGAACTCTAGTGAAGTCCTTCTCATCTTTTGATAGGTTTCCTTTCCATGCACTTAATACATTTCGGCCATCATGTACCCCTTCTATCCTCATATATTAGGGGGCATCTAGTATAGATCCAAATCTCACTCTTGATGTTTGTGATGCTGCACTCATGGCCTAGGGAAACCCCTCCTTCCAACCTTGGTCCAAATACTTAAAAAACAGTGGTTTACTCCCTATACGTGACATTTCCCTGACCTAAATGCATGTGTACACGGGTCTGTGTATACCCAACTTGCATATATGTCTTAAAACACTTAAAAAAATTAAATCTCCTTAATTCTGGGCGAAGATCACGGGTTTTACCTATTAATTAACTATTAGTGCCTTTGGCCCAACTGTTCCCAACGAATTCGTAACTAAAAAACTACTTTGGGAGAAGTGTAAAAAGGCCTCAATGGGAAGGCCTGTGGAGAAGAGAATAGAGAGAAAAATCACTCTGCTGAGATTATCCCTGATCAAGTCTAAAGATCCTTGTGCTTCTAGCACTTCCCCCATTACAAGAAACCCTTATTTCCTTGAGTTATGATGTCTTTCCATTAGTTGAGATATCCTTGAGTGAGTCATGGAAGGAGCTTGTTGAAGGCTTGAGATTGGATGAATCTGGAGGACGGTTCTACTTGGAGCCTACGAAAGGAAGACTCAAGCGAAATCATTCCTTTCTATATTTTAGTTATCTATAATAAAAGAAACACTTGTCTTGTTCCTGATATTAATCTTCTTCATGCTTATGATATCAATGTTATGATTTACATATGAATAGTTGTTTCAATTGTATAACTAACTACCTTTCAATATGCTATGAAGTTGATTTCCTTATGATATTTGGTCCATATATTGCTATGCTTTCTTGAATTGGTTGTTTTGCAGATTGAAGGATTGAAAGGAACTCCAAGAGGGTTTGGACCTTGGCCGGATCTACCCAAACAAAGGACCCCTAGGTGAACCTCTCTTCATGTAGTTTGTTTATATTAGTATCATGGCTATGTGGAATGCTTGTTTTTCTTTGTAGATAACCCCCGCTCTGCTAGGGTATTGACCAAGACCCTAGGGGACTTTGTCCCTCAACAAAGATGCATGGAAGACTGCTTTCAAAATAAAGTAGGGATTGTATGAGTGGTTGGTTATGCCTTTTGGCTTAACTAATGCTTTTTCTACTTTCATGAGAGTAATGAATGATGTACTCAGACCTTTTATTGATGATGTTGTCATTGTATATTTAGATGACATTCTTATATTTAGTAAAACATGGGAAGAACATTTGAAGCATGTAAAGCAGACTCTAGATGTTTTGAAAAGAGAAAATCTTTATGTTAAGCTCTCAAAATGTGAATTTGGAAGAACATCTTTGAATTATTTGGGTCATATTGTAAGGGGTGGTGAATTGAAGATAAATCCCTCTAAGGTTGCAGTCATTGTAAACTGGCCTAAACCCAATTCTACTACAGAAGTTAGAAGCTTCCTAGGAGCAGCACAGTATTGGAGAAAGTTTATTTCTAACTTTTTCTTGATTGCAGCTCCCTTACATGCTTTAACAAGATTGAACAAGGTGTTTCAGTGGGGAGGAAAACAGAAGAAATCCTTTGACACCTTGAAAGAAAAGATTAGTATAACACCAGTAATAACACTACCCAATCTTCAAAGGCCATTTGAGATTGAAACAAATGTCGGTGACTATGCCATGGGAGAAGTGTTGATGCAGCACGGTAAACCCATATGTTATCATTCTGAGACAATTAATTCTGCAGCAGTAGTTAATTATCCCACATATGATAAATAATTGTATGCATTATTACAAAGTGTGAAAAAGCAGAAACATTACCTAATGGGCAAAGAGACAGTTATACATTCTGATCATCAACCAATTCAAGATTTTCACTCGCAATCTAAGTTGCAACAATCAAGACGCTATAGGTGGATGGGTTTTCTACAACAATTTCATCTTGTCATCAGATATAAAAAGGGCATACACAATAAAGTTGCAGATATGTTTTCCAGAACAATCATAAGTGCATCTACTATACTTAAGCATAATTCAGTATTGCATGAAAGCTACATTGAACAGTATGCTCAAGGTATAGATTTTAAAGATGTATATGCAACTTTAAGTCATGGAAAACAAGTAGAAGAATTGGATTATCATGTTAAGGACCAACTCTTATATCATTTTGGAAAGTTATGCATTCCACAAACTAAAAGAATAAATATAATTCAAGAAGCACACACTTCTCTATTATCAGGTCACTCTAGGGTAAGTAAAATAGTTGCACAGCTATAAAGATTTTGTTATTGGCCAAAAATGAATGAAACAATTTCTAGATATGTAAGAGGGTGTACCATGTGTGCTAAAAGCAAGCCCAGCAATATAAAACTAGGCTTGTACACTCCATTACCAATTCATTCTCACCCTTGGGAAATTTTTTCCATAGATTTCATTGGGGGACTGGCTAAATATAGAAAAGGTCATGACTATTTATATGTTACTGTGGATAGGTTCAGCAAAATGTGTATTTTAATACCCTTTAAAAAACTGATTACAGCTGAACAAACTAGAAAGTTTTTCTTTCAGCATGTATGGGTTCATTTCGGATTACCCACTTCCATTATATCTAATCGAGACTCCCGATTGTTGGGAAATTTTGGTCAATTCTGTGGGAATTGATGGACAGCAGACTTGAGAAGAGCACATCTTTTCATCTGCAAATAGGCGACCAAACGAAAGTGGCCAACAAGACAATGATCCAATTTCTTAAAGGTTATTGTAGCAAGCATCCCAAGCTTTGGGATGAACATTTGTGTTATTTGAAACATGTACAACTGAGATAAACATTCTTCTACACAGAGATATCCTTTTGAGACCTATTTTGGTTTCACACCAAGTTCTCCCTTGGATTTTGTCTTTGGTAAAGACAGAGTGGTTAATGGACACAGTGATGTGGACAAGGCAACCAAGTTCATTGAACAAATCCCATAAATTCACTAGACATTTCAGGGACAGCTGGAAAAGATCCAAGCCGAGCATAAGGTAAGGCATGATAAGCATCGAATTGAGCATAGTTTCCAAGTTGGTGATCAAGTCTGGCTATATATCAACAAAGACAGAATGCAAGGTGAAGGTAAGAAGCTGAAGCCAATAAGGTATGGACCTTTCAAGATACTTAAGAAAATTGGTGAGAATGCTTTTCGCCTTGATTTACCAGCTTACATGAACATTTACTCAGTTGTTAATGCAAAAATCTTGAGACTGTTTGAACCTTCATTGATTGAAGATCCTGAAGAGCAAAAGCAATTACCTTCTATTGATGATCTATTGATGGATATCTCAATGAATTGCAGGAAGATACAGTTCTGGACAAGAAGGTGAGAACTATGCATAGAGGGGATGTTGAGTACCTCAGGATTGGGCTCAAAGGTTCATAACGAAGCAGTGCAAGATGGATAGAAATTGGGCAAGCAAAGAATTTATACCCTCACTTGATTAATGCTTAAAAACTAGCTTTTGGTGGTCCAAAAGCTTTTTCAGTGGGAAGGCCATGATCTAAGTTGGATCCTAGAACACTCTCTAAGTTTTCATGAACTCCTAAAATTATGCCAAAGTTTCAAAGTCTTATAAAGATCAAGCTTATCAAAGATATCCTCATAACAATTGAAATTTGTGATCAGCACAGAGCAATGAGGACCCTTGTTCAAGCATGCAGACTATCGGCCCATGGTAATGCACGTTGTAGTGAATTAGCAAAACGGGAGGCCTTTTCAAGAAATGGGGGCGGTTTCTGATATGTGATTAGTGACAAGTCACTAATTGCTTATCGTCGAGCAAACCCCTCAAAGAAGGAAAATCCCTGAGAAACTGGACCTGAAAGGTTAGAAAATGTAACAGATATCATGCCAATTCCATTAGAGGCGAGGTCCCACAAAAACCGGCAAAATATTAGAAGGGCTTCGAGTAGTAAGTGGTTTCAATCGAGTCCCACCCGATGCCACACAATGGGTGCCATGCATCTGGAAGAAGAGAGAGAAAAGCGATCACATCAGACGGGTAAACGTCATGTTACTGACCCGCTTGATATGAACAATGACTGTAGGACCTAGAGGCTCCAAATCAATGGCGGAGATGCATTCCGATGGATGACCAGATTTGACGAGGTTAACAGGCAGAGTTGTATAAGATTTGAAGTTCGACGTGGATGATGCGTTGGCAGAAGTTCATGTTCATGGGAATTCTTGGAGTTAAAGGAATAAACGGTCATTTTGAAAACATCCAAGAGAACTGACACTCAGTTCATTATGAAATATGTGGCCACCTCCCTGTGAGGCATTATACAGTGAAGATTACGAAGAACAGAGGGATTCAAATGGACAGAGGCAATGGAACCAGAAAGCCGGGAAGCAGAAATGAATAGTTAGAAAGAAGGTTGGATTTAAAGCCACGAACTGACAGGGAGAGAGAGTGAGTTAGTTAGATGCAAGAGCAGAGAGAGAAGAAGCCAAGTTGACCTACAGAAGTAAAGGCAGCATCGAGCCAGAGTTAAAGATAGAGCTAGAGAGAGTCAGAGAGTCTGTGTACTCCAGAAAAGGCTTGAGAGGTTCAAGCGAACTCTTTTGTATATGTCTGTCATGTATGAGTCTCAGATTGGGCTCATACTAATGTGACCAATAGAGGTTGACTATCAGTAAAGAGAGTCTGTGTACTCCATAAACTTGGGGGATCCAACTATAGTCTTGCAGATTTATATTTGAGACTCAAATTGAGCTCATTGTTGTAAAAACCCTGCTTAGAAAACATAATAGAGAGGCCACAACTGAAGGTTGGATGAGGAGACGTAGCCCAGGCGTATTGGGTGAACTCCTTATTAAACTTGTGTTTATATGTTTACTTCTTATGTTCCTCTAACTAATTTAGTGCCTGTGTATTTCACAATCTTATCGATCCATTGCATAAAGTAACATAGGCACATCCATGCACATGAGTCTGTAATACCCTAATTGTTTGTCTTAGATTAATTACAGATCACTACATCAAATTTTCTTGCAGGTACTAAGTTGCATGTGTGATTTCTTCACTAGTTTTGGCATGCATGGCACATGCATGTGGTTTCTTGGTTATGATTTGTCACTAACATGGAGGATTACCTGGATTGATAGTGGATTTGTCTAACCTTTCCATTTCCTAGATATTCATGGAGATTGTGAGTTTATTTCCTTATTTTGTTTCCTTGGTTCTCATGTTTCCTTAGCTTGGGTTGATTTATTAGTTCCTATATGCCTTGGTTGGACAAATGCTCTGGAAGCCCTGTAACGACTTGGGTTGAGTTACTAGTCCTGGAAGCACTAATTGGAAAAATGCTCTAAAAGCCCGAAAACAACTAGGGGTTGAGTTACTAGTCTTGGAAGTACTGGTTGGAAAAACGCTCTGCAGCCCAGTGGCAGCCATGGGTTGAGTTACTAGTCCTGGGAGTTGGGTTGGAACAAATGCTCTAGATCCCTGGAAGGCTGGGATAGAGATCAATCTGATGTTGGTTTTGTGATGTTCAACTGTGAGGTGGAATCACTATTTGATGGGTTGAGGTGGATGGCGTATAGAATTCTTGCATGAGTTTTGATTAATGTGTTCTATGAGATCCCACATTCATGCTTGGAATATGGAATGGGGGTGAATTGATGAAGAGAGATTTGGCTCAACCATTCTACAGTTAGGTGGAATGTGGAAGTCCCATCACAGTTTTGGATTTTGCATCATTAATGAAAGGTTATTTCTTCTCGTATGGTTATATGGTTGTGATTTCATTAGTATTTCTGTCCCTATTATATTGGTTATATGTATATTTTATGACAGAAATTAAGTATGGCTCTCAACATGTTTTTACTTTTATGTGAATGGATAATGTGTCTATGAACTAATAGATGAATATGCAGTGAATGAAATGAGGAACCAATGGTATACTGATTCTCATATAAGTATGAGATCCCTACACTTAAATTTTCATTTTACACTTGTACACATGTAGGTTACATGCTCATGATATGTTTGATGAAATGCTTGTCATGGCTAGTAGGGTCTGGCTAAGGTCTTGATCATCTCATTGATTTTTCATCATTATTTCCCTATAATTTTCCTAATTCTAAGCATTCATCCCATTTTGGTTAGTGGCCTAGGCTTTGGGCTTAAAAAAGTGGCTTAAATCCAAAGGTAATTGACATAGAACTAACACTTTTGGTCCATAGTCACTGGTAGGCAGGCCTATGAAAGCAACCTTGGGTTTCTGGTCACTCCCTTGCTCATAGCATGAGAGTGACTATGGCCTAAGAAGTCCAGAACAATAGTAAGACCCAGGGACAGGTTGTCTGAGTCGATGGCTTGTCTTCTGAGGGTTATTTTGATGATGTTGGATGACTATGTGTGATGTTTCATCAATTCCATTTCCTTAAGGTTACCTAGGAGGTCAAATCATATCATAGTGGCCTCTCGTCATATGTTTATCTTGACTAGTTGGTTGCTTGGGTAATGTGGGAGGAGGGTGTTACACAAATGTTGGTAAGTATCCTAAACTCTAAAGATATATTTTTTGTAAAAATGTTAATAAAATGGAGTCCACACATTTCTCTATTGGTTATTGGATGGCTCCTACTGATTTGGGGTTAGTTGATTATTTGGTTGAAGAATGGAATATTTTCATAAAGAGTTGTATCAAATTATCTAACACAAATGATTCACTTGTTTGGAGCTGGGATAATACTTCTGGTAGGGTGATAACAAAATTTTCATATGAAACCACAACACACATCATTGTTGAACAAAGAGTTGTGCAAGTTATTCTTGTATTTTTGAATCCTTTAATGTTGCTTTCAATTATGAGGCTTTTTATATGGATGAGATTTCTGTTGGGTATAATCCTCATTTTTTGAAAAATTTGTTTTTAACATTTCCAAAACCATTGTCTTCTCTTTTTGGCAACTTCGTGTAATGAAATTACCTCAGTGATAAACAATATTTGTATGTGCTTTTTTAAATTCCTGGTGAATAACAAAGAAGCATTATTTTATCTCAAAAAAAATGTATTAAATTAATTGGGTGCATAAATAAAGAGTTCTTTGTCCAAAGTATGGCATGGGCACATGTATTCAAAAGGTAATTGATATTTATAAAATTATTTAAATTATTATTTTTATTATTTAATAAAATATTAGAATATTTTTAAACAATTTGTTTTTCTAAAAATATTAAATATTTAATTTAATACATATGGTAAAACATCCACAATGGATTTCAACTTGGAATCTCACAATTTACATATTACTTCATAATACAATGATCGCTAATTGAGCTACCTCAATGGACCTTAATTATTAATAACTATTATGTGAATGGTTGATATTTAATCTTCAAAAAAAAATTAGAATACTTTTAATAATAGTCATAATTCAAAGATTGAGATTTATTTTTAAAGTAGTTATGAACTTTTTACCTTTTTAATTAAGTTGATTAATTAAAAAATTGTCACATTAACAAGTGCCATATGAAATTTATTATGATTTTTTGAGTATGTGATATTAATAAGCTATGATTCCCCGAGTACAAGTGAGAGTTTCAGTATCTTCAGGATAGGCACTGGAATAACACCTAGTTTATAATGATGAAACAATGGCTAAAGGTAGTTAATGTGGTTGTAATTGAAATATGTGCCATTAAATATATTAAAGATTTCTCTGAAAGAAGTAATGTTTGTTGGTGGTGGTGTGGTGGGTATGATGGTGAGGTAGCCACCTCATAATTTGGCTTTGGTTGCTTCTTATGTCTAAGATGGTGGGTGGACTATAGTTATTTAGTAGTCTTCGTTAGTAATGGAATTACTACAAAACGCAATCTTTGTTTGGTGAGATATTCAATGATAACCTGTGTGAATCATTTTATTATTTTTTTATTAGGGAGGATAGTTTGGTTTTGGAGAATTTCTCCATCATGATTGTTTTCTATGCTCTCTTACTATTTTCATTTGTGATTGTATGGTCTTATCATCTCTATTGTAGTAGCAGTACTTTTGTGTGCTTTCTCAATTCATGGCGAGGGATTTCATTGTCTTCGTGCATTATTTCAGTGGTCTGTGGCATTAATTATCTGAAGTCTCTCTGGTGGAAGGTTGAGTTTGTATTCTGAATGCGTAGTGAGTTTCTAAACCTTTTGGGTATGGGCCCTCTCAAGTGGTTTATTGTGGATGACCTCCTCGTTTTCAAGTCTGGTCATCAATGTAACCCTCTTTATCCCTCAATATATTTCATTAGACATTGTTCATCTTCAAGTTCTTGTCATTATCACTCCTCTATGGTGTTTATGGCACCTTGCCAATGAATGCCCCATTGTTGAGGGGGTGGATTTTTTTCTAGGAAGAAAAGGTCAAACCCATTCTCTTATGACTCTATTTCCTTTGATTTTTACTCAGTTCCTTTGGAGGTCCGCCAAGAAATTGTATATCTAGAAGATTTGGAGAGTGGTGATTTCCCTTATGCTTCAAACTCTGAATTGACTAGTGTTAAAGCGAAGTGGTTTCCAAACCTTGATTATTCACGTAAGTGAAGGTTGATTTTTTTAAGTTCCCTGGCCTTGAATCATCAAAATTCTACTTTATTTCATCTTATGTTCAAGGAAAAGCATATGGAGACTTACAACATTTTCTCCTCTCTAGGGGACATCAAACGCATGGTAAGAAATATTCAATTTTGTTTAAATAATGTGGATTCTCATCTGGCAAAGGTGGAGTCTTTTTTTCTTAATGATTCAAGTTCGGGTGACCTTTATGGATCCCCCTATCATAGTGGACACACTCTTATTTTATTTTCATTAGACCATGAATAGTGTAAAGCAGACAAGTGAACGTATATGTTTGTTTTCAGTTACACGTTTTATGGCTCATATTTTCAATATATGTAGTTATGGTCCTAATCCTGTAGACGATTTTGGATATCTGTAATTTTGGTATTGTCTATAAGCATATGGTGTTGGGAAACATAACTCTCTAGTCTTAGGATGTTAGTCACTTTGGTGGGATTATATTTGGCTATTATTGTTGCACTAATATCATGTTACTGTGTTTATTTCTCTCTGCAATTTCTTTGGCACTATTGGTCATGACTCTATTTATTTGGAATTAGGTTGATGTTGTTGCTCTGTATTTTTTTATGAGCTTCATGCATTGGCAATACAATTATGTAGTTTCAATGTTAGCTTATCACAATGATGCTTCCCTATAGTGCTCACAGTGTTGTGCAGTGATTTCAAAGTTGTGTTTCTTCGTATGGTTCTAACCAACTTCTGGCCTGTGCATTTGATGTATTCTCTAATGTATATCTTTTTTTGATAATGGAATATATTGCTATTTATCATGAAATAAGTATGGTTATCAAAATTTACTAGCCATTTAATCTATATGATTAAACTAATTACATCGATAGGAATTTCCTTTGTTGGCTTTGGGTGGGCAAACACTATTCACATAGCCAATCAGAATGCTTAGAATTCACCCTTCTAGCCAATACAATCGTGACATGTGTTTTCCCTTCCGTCTTTCCATCTTTCAAACTACATTAATGCACAAGGCCACCTACACCATCCATCCATACTTCTCTCCCTTCCGCATTTATTTCTCCTGCAGTCTGGCAAGGCAAGGTTTCAGTATAATAGGCCGACAGGAGTAAATATGTTTGAACGAATACTTACAACTTCGAAGCTTGACGAGCACTCCCTGAATTAATGTTCCTTGTAGCTTCATATCGACGACCATCCCCTGAAATTAATGTTACCTACCCCTTGTATCTTGACGAGAATTCCCTGAAATGAGTGTTGCTTTGGTAGAAGTTTGGGGTACAAGTACGAAATTTGAAGTTGAGACACGTAGTTTGCTGTAAATTGCACGCCATCCTGGAATGGAGGGAAATAAATTATTACAAACATTTAATTTTCCTATAGAATACATGTGTCTCTATCACACCAGCATGGAGCTATCACACCAGCATGGAGGCAATTAAGGTCTTAAAGATGATTACATCCAAGCAAAGTCTCATCACACACCATCTTAGCATGGAGAGTAGGAAACTCTTATAATTTAATTTGTTGTAGCTTGCAAATAGTTTATGACCCAACCGGTTGAAAGGAAGAAGACCTGCAGTGTTGGATTTCAAGTTTCAAAGCATTAACCTGACTGATTGCTTTCTTGCTTTCCGAAAACACAAGGTACATTCTGTCTCTTCCAATGCTGATCTTTTTGTTTCTCTATTTCTATTCACCCTACTGGATTAAAATTTCACACTTATTTTACCCAACAACTTCAACGTTTTTTTGTGTTTCACCATGATTATGGTACATTTAAGTCGATGTTAAAGTGGCCTTATTTTATACATACTTTTAGGAAAAAGATGAGGCTTGGACACCGAATCCTCTATAAATCATTTGTTTTGCTTGAAACCTCTCTTTCATGCATAAATATTTTAGCAGAACTGAGAACTTCTGAAGTTCCTTGTCTGCAATGCCTATTAGTTTCTCCAAGTAATAGTCCACGTGCCTGCAAGTATTTGAAAAGCCCAACTCTTCTTAAGATTCATCCATTTGTGCGAAGCAAAGAGATGTAAACTTTTTTCCTCACAAATTTCACCCTTCTCAGATTCTTCAAAAATTCCTTTGCACTTTTAACATGACCTTGCTTCTCAAAATGTCTTAAAATTTTGAATACATTTTCAGACTTTGGTTTCCAAGGATTTCATCCAACTGATAGAGATCTTTTCATTGCCTCCATAGCCTTGTGAACTTGTTCACTTTGTATATAGGCCTTGATAAAGCTTTCCCAAGTAAGGGCATTTGGTTTGCCTTTATTCTTCATAATATGTTGAAGGAAGACTTCTAATTTTTGCAAATACCCTTGTCTGGTATAAGCACTAAGGAGGACATTGGATACTTTGATATCATCAAACTATTCCATAGATAACCATTTTTAACAAAAGCCTAAGCTCCCTCAAGATCCCCCACCCTTACCAATGAAGAAACCAAGCATATATAGCTTTTTTTTGTTGATATAGGAAATTTCAATTCATAATATTGCCAGATTTTGTATACTTCGTCTTTATTCCCTGGCCTACCATACAAACTAACTAGCTAATCATAAGCAAACAAATTAAACTTTGGACACATCTGAAACCCCTGATCGAGATGAGGTTGGGAAGTTTAAAAAAGAAATCTACCAATTGGTTTTCTAAACCCTAGCGAGATGAGCACGAAAATATACACAACCCAAAACAAAGAAAAAAATAATGCATTACCGAAAGTGTGGAGAATCAAGGTCAAGAATGAGAATCTACAGGAACAAAGGTTAAAAATCTCTTGTGCTGAAGAAAGAAAACCCTCACATGTTTTTCTCTTGCAAAGCCCCTCCTCCATACTTACCTCCAAAGAAACCTTCTTCTCACACACTGCACATTTATTTCTTGTATAACTCTTACAGACTATGAGCAAAGACTTCTACTTCTCCTCCATCCATGTATGCACTCTGTTGTTCGTCACTACTACAATTATTTTCATCCACAATCGATGAAATTAGTTAGCATTTTGTCGCCCCTCCTCTTTTAACTTCAACATAAATGTTTCTGAGTAGCAAAGGAATGAAAAGTCGAGAGAGTGTAAAAGGTCATTGAATGTGTGTTTCAGTGGCGATTTGCATGCATCCCACATTGTTGAGAGTAGTCAAACTAAAATTCATATTGTGACATGGTACAAGTTGTCATGTTTGCTGTTGCATAGACAACCAACACGTATTTATGAAAACACTTGGAAGCAATTTCTCGACTTCATTTACAACCACTTAAGTCTAATATGTGTTGATGTTAGAGAAAGGTCACATCAAATTGATGTTTCTAATGTTTTATTTTGTATAAAACACTTTTTTTTCCTAATTCTGTCAAACTTCATAATTGTGTTCTTTTTCCAAATCTTCAAATTTTATAAGCATGTTTAATTTTTGTTTTCAATTCTTGTTGAATTTGTGATAACATTTAATTTTTTTCCAACACAAATATATGTGCGAAGCAAAGAGTTGTAAACCTCCTGCTCACAAATTTCACCCCTCTTAGAGTCTTCAAAAATTTGTCTACACTTTTAACATCACCTTTCTTCTCAAAATGTCTTAACATTTCGAACACTTTTTCAGACTTTCACTGCCAATGATTTTGTCCAACTAACAGAGATCTCGTCATTTACTCCATAGCCTTGTGAACTTGTCCACTCTATATATAGGCCATTACAAGGCTTTCCCAGGTAATGGAATTTGGTTTACCTCCATTCTTCATAATATGTTAAAGGAATACTTCTGCTTTTTGAAAATACCATTGCCTGGCATAAGCACCAAGGAGGACATTAGATACAATGATATCATCAAATGATTTCACAAATAACCATTTTTTAACAAAAGCCTCAACTCCCTCAAGATCCCCCACCCTTACCAATGAAGAAACCAAGCATATATAGCTATTGCTTTTTGACGTAAGAAATGTGAATTCATAATATTGTTCGATTATGTATACTTCATCTTTATTCCCTAGTCTACCATACAAACTAATTAGGTGATCATAAGAAACTTTATACTTTCATCTTGTCTTAACTTCCATTTTTATCATTTTCTTCCACAATGTTTTCAAAGCAAATTTTTCTTTGTCAAGGACTTGGGCCCTTATAACAATGTTTCCTACACTGTTGTCAATATTCCAAATCTAGATCTATATTATCATCAAGAACCAGTTCAATCAACACCCCTTCCACTCGATCCATGTGTGATAAAGTCGCATAACTTTTGATCCAAATTCTATAAGAATATGCATCTAGTGAGATGCATTTTTTCTTCATTCCTTGGATTGCCAAAGGCACCTTCTCAATTTTTTTCACTTGATCATTGAAGATCTAGGAATGATACAACCACTTCATATTGATATCGACATATTTCTGATGGGAGCATGTGTGTTGCTACCTTACAAACCCTAACCATACATTTGGAGATTCAAAACGGGAACACTTACTCTAAAACATCACCAGCAAATCCTCTAGAAAGTCTCTCTCAACATAACACTCTTTGTTGTACTATGAAAATATCTCCAAACTTTGCAGAAAATTTACGTAGTACCCCATACTAGAGATGGAAGTTTCCCACAAAATTTCCAACAATAGCGACAATCATGCTAAAATCACGTCTCAAAAGTATTGCAATTATGTTTTTCTAGGCACAAGGATATTGCATGGATACTAGGGAGCCCAAGTGCTTGCCACAATAGACACAATATTAGCCTTAGTGAATACTGAAAGTTCATGCTTCTCATGCCAATAAATGCCTCACAATTGTTAAATATAGTAGCCCTGATGAACAACATATTACTGGTGTCCGATCTATGGAAATAAATAGAAATTTGACTCACTTGTGTATATTCTCTACACTTTTGTTCCATATTTGCAAATTAATATTTTTGAAATGGAATATTCATAGTGTTCATGATAAAAGAGTTCGTGTTGATAAACAAACATACAGGAATGTTCTCTGAACACCATATCCATCTAAAAAAATCCATATGTATCATGTTGTAGATCATATCTTGTGTTAAAATCGCAAGAGTTACTCTGATGACATATCAGAGATAATGGGCCTATTTAAATTCAATGTCACAGTAATATTTTAAAATATAATTAAGTCTAAATCTTAAAGTAATTATAATAATTGTGCTACCAATTTCACCCGATAGTTAGAAATAGAGCACAAGAGGAATTAGAGGTCAAATTTGACCTATTACCTGATAGCTAGAAAAAGAGCACAAGAAGAATTAGAGGTTAACTGTGATCTATTACCTTACAGCTAGAAATAGAGAGCAAGAGGAATTAGAGTTAAGGTTAACTCTAACCTATTGAAGGAATTAGAGTGGTCCAGTGAAAGTGAGGATTGAAGACCTAGAATTGATCAGAGTGCTTGTAAATCTAAAGCAAGATTTGAAGAGACATGAGAGAGGATTTATTAAAATCCTACAACAATTTATTTCCAGTAATCATTATAGGTAACAAAATACTTGCAAGGATAGAAATTTATCATAGAAGTAGAGAGTTCGAGATAGTTGTCAAAGGTTGAAAAAATCCTTCATTTGGCATCATGTACTCTGGGTTTAGAAGTAGAGAGTTCGAGATAGTTGTAAAGGGTTGAAAAATATTGATATATATCTTTCATAGAATTAATATTGTAATTATTGTAAAAAATAAATATTTGGGGCATTGATTCATGATATACTTTAAAATAGTACATCAAGATATACTGCGTTTTAAGACATCAGCACTGACTACATGATATTGTCTAGAATAAGCATCAAGGAGGACATTGGATATTATGATATCATCACAATATTTCATAGATATCCATTTTCTATCATAAGCCTCATCTCCCTCAAGATCCCCCATCCTTACTAATGAAAAAACCAAGCATATATAGCTTATGTTTGTTGGCATAGGAAATGCCAATTCATAAGATTGCCAAATTATTTATACTTCATCTTTGTTCCCTACACTACTATACAAATTTTGTTTTCAACTACTACTCCATACTAATGTGGTGTTTTTTAAACCACTTATACATGGATTTGCTTCTTGTCGCCTTGCTAGTGCAACTGAGATAACTCCATTACTCATGCTTGATACTTTATTGTTATTTCACATTCTCAACTCAGATTCTAGTGATTAAAAAATATTTTTAATTTTAGTAATAGTTGCTACAACCAGCATTACATACCATACCCCTTTATTGCTTTCTTACGCTATATTGCAACAAAAATGGATTCTCTTCACTTATTTTTTCAAATCTTTCATGAATTAAATTTGCATTTCATTTATCCATACCATTTTTTTTCCTACATTCATATGCATACTTTTCAAACCTTCTACAATAATGACATTGGACATTTCATTTGTCATACCTCTAAGAAAATCTCCCAAGTGACTTTCCACTATGTCTTCCTCTTCCATGTGATTCTAAAAGGCTAATCTGTCGTCCTTCATCACTCTACTATTTAAAAAGGTCCTCACATCTTGTTGTTAGCTTAACAGTTAGCACAATTTGTTGGACATGGAATCCTTTTGTTCCCCTTTGCATACAACTGAGCCCTCTTCATATTATTGTTATATAACTTCACTTCTTTTGGAGGAAAATTTGCTGCTACTTTGCAAATGATTCATGGTATTTTACAGATGTTGCAATTATAGGCATTACTTGGCGAAAATAGTTTAGTCATTTTCCTTATCATATTTAAATACCACTTACCTAACACATATTTTTTTTGACCTGGCAGGATATCTTATGTTGTTCCCTGCCAAGAGATACATATCTTTCGTTTTTCCTCTTTATTGTATTGCATTTTTACATGTTGACAATATGAATGTACACTTTTCCTATCCTTAGGAAATTAGTTTAACATTGCTTTTCGCCTGTTGTGGAAGTTTTTCCTTTATGGTTGTTATCTCTTTTTATGTTACACTATTTATGGTTGTTATCTAACAAGTGTTACATGTTGTCTAAAAACACATCGTATTCCCCTCTTAGTACCCTCTATTTTCCTTCTCACTTTTTGTATTCCCAGAATGCTACATGCTCTTTTATTTTTAATATAGTGAGAAAGTTTCTCTCGCATAAAACAAGCTCGCCTAATTTTTTTACTACTATTATTTGCCTGCATCCATAGATCCATTTCATCTAAAAAGTTGCAAGGTTGCTTCAATAGGGTGCAAAATTGTAATTGTCGTAAGTCCATAAAGACAATTTTCTTTACACACAAAACCCATAATCAAAACAATGCTTCCTACGTTTCCTTGCTACAACCAAACTTCTATGTTTGAACAACCCCTCAATGTTTGCTAGGTATCTCATTCAAATTGCCTACCCCTTCCTCTCTTCCTTCCAAAACAGTCCTTCACTCAACAAATAACAAATCATGGTGGATGTTGTTTTCTTCTTGCTTTGCTCTCTTACTCATGAAACATTTAACTTTGTCACATGCAAATTGCACAAATCATAAGGACAATAGTGTAACTCTCTATTCATTTCTTTTAACACACTTTTTCTTGCCTATTTTTCCTTTGCCCTCATGTTTTTTTATCTTCCACACTTTTCCCTTCAATTTCTATTGTTGCTTCATCTCTTTTAATATAAACTCTTTAACCTTTTCCTTTCTTTTTACTACACAAATTGTTTTTCACTTTTGTACACTTACAATTGATATTTGCTTGCAACACCTTTCTTTCGACAGAAAAGTCATATCACCATGGAACCAACCTTGACTACCAATGCACTTTCGTTGTTTTTCATTGGCTCTACTGAGAGGCAACCAATCCTCCAAGTTGTTTTTGTCAAAGAAATACACCCTTCTAGGACCAAAGGCTAAAATTCTCTTATGCTAATGAAAAAAACCCTCACATGTTTTTCTCCTGCAAAGCCCCTCGTCCTTACTTACCTCCAAAGAAACCTTATTCTCACACACTGCACATTTATTGCTCGTACAACTCTTGCAGACTATGAGCAAAGAATTCTACTTCTCTTCCATCCATGTAAATGTAGTATGTTATTTGTCACTACTGTGATTATTTTCAATCACAATCAATGAAATTAGTTAGCATTTAGTCACCCCTCCTCTTTTACCTTGAACAAAAATGTTTTTGAGTAGCAAAGGAATGAAAAGTTGAAAGAGTGTAAAATGTCATTGATTGTGTGTTTTAGTGGCGATTTGCATGCATCCCACGTTGATGAGAGCTCTCAAACTGAAATTCATATTGTGACATGGTACTAGATGTCATGTTTGTTGTGGCATAGACAACTAACACATATTTATGAAAACACTTGGAAGAAATTGCTCGACTTAATTTACAACCACTTAAGTCTAATATGTGTTGATGGTAGAGAAATGTTGTGTCAATTTCATGTTTCTAATTTTTTATTTTGTGTAAAACACATTTTTCTCCTAATTATGTTGAACTTAAAAATTGTTTTTTTTCCAAATCTTCAAATTTTATAAGCATTTTTAATATTTTTTTTTCAATTCTTGTTGAATTTGTGATAACATTTAATTTTTTCCCAACACGAAGATATGTGCGAAGCAAAGAGTTGTAAACTTTTGTGCTCACAAATTTCACCCCTCTCGGAGTCTTCAAAAATTCCTCTCCACTTTTAACATCACCTTTCTTCTCAAAATGTCTTAAAATTTCGAACACATTTTCAAACATTCACTACCAATGATTTTGTCCAACTGACATAGATCTTGTCAATGCCTCCATAGCCTTCTAAACTTGTTCACTCTGTATATAGGCCTCGACAAGGCTTTCCCAAGTAATGGCATTTGGTTTACCTCCATTCCTCATAATATGTTAAAGGAATACTTTTGCTTTTTACAAATACCCTTGTCTGGTATAAGCACCAAGGAGGACATTGGATATTATGATATCATCAAACGATTTCAAAAATAACCATCTTTTAACAAAAGCCTCAACTCCCTCAAGATCCCCCACCCTTACCAATGAAGAAACCAAGCATATATAGCTTCTATTTGTTGACATAGGAAATGTGAATTCATATGATTGATCGATTATGTATACTTCATCTTTATTCCCTAATCTACCATGAAAACTAATTAGGTGATCATAAGCAACTCTATACTTTCATCTTGTCTTATCCTCCATTTTTATCATTTTCTTCCCCAATGTTTCCAAAATAGATTTTGCTTTGTCAAGGACTTGGGCCCTTATAACAATATTTCCTACACTGTTGTTAATATTACAAATCTAGATCTATATTATCATCAAGAATCAGTTCAATCAACACCCCTTCCACTTGATCTATGTGTGACAAAGTCACATAACGTTTCATCCAAATTCTATAAGAATATTCATCCAATGAGATGCATTTTTTCTTCATTCCTTAGATTGCCAAAGGCACCTTCTCAAATTATTCCATTTGATCATTGAAGATCTAGGAATGTTACAATCACTTCATATTGATAGCGATAGATTTCTGATGGGAGCATGTGTGCTGCTACCTTACAAACCCTGACTGTACATTTGGAGATTCAAAACTGGAACACTTACTCTAAAACATGACCAGCAAATCCTCTAGAAAGGCTCTCTCAACATAACACTTTTTGTTGTACTATGAAAATATCTCCAAACTTTACAAAAAATTTGCATAGTACACCAGACTGGAGATGGAAGTTTCCCATAAACTTTCCAACAATAGTGACAATCATGCTAAAATCATGTCTCAAAAGTATTGCAGCTATGTTTTTCTAGGCACAGGGATATTGTGTGGATACTAGAGAGCCCAAGTGTTTGCCACAATAGACACAATATTAGCCTTAGTGGATATTGCAAGTTCATGCTTCTCTTGTCACGACAGTCTCCCAATTGTTAAATACAATAGCCCTGATGAACAACATATCATTGGTGTCTGATCTATGGACATAAATAAAATTTGATTCACCTATATATATTCTCTGCGCTTTTGTTCCATATTGATAAATGAATATTTTTGAAATGGAATATTCATAGTGTTCATGCCTGAAAGAGTTTGTGCTAATAAACAAACATACCAGGATGTTCTTTGAACACCATATCCATCTAAAATCCATATGTATCATGTTGTAGATCATATCTTGTGTTAAAAATCACAAGAGTTACTCTCACAACATATCAGAGATAATGGGCCTATTTAAAGTCAATGTCATAGTAATATTTTAAAATATAATTAAGTATAAATCTTAAACTAGTTATAGTAATTGTGATACCAATTTCACCCTAAAGTTAGAAACAGAGCACAAGAGGAATTAGAGGTTAACTCTAACCTATTACCTGATAGCTAGAAAAACAGCACAAGAAGAATTAGAGGTTAACTCTAATCTATTACCTTACAACTAGAAACAGATCACAAGAGGAATTAGAGTTAAGGTTAACTCTGACCTATTGAAGGAATGAGAGTGGCCTAGTGAAAGTGAGGATTGAAGACCTAGAATTGATCAAATTGTGTGTAAATCTAAAGCAATATTTGAAGAGCCATGAGAGAGGATTTATTAAAATCCTACAACAATTTATTTCCGGTAATCATTATAGGTAACAAAATTCTTGCAAGCATAGAAATTTGTCATAGATGTAGAGAGTTCGAGATAATTGTCAAGGGTTGAAAACATCCCTCATTTGGTATCATGTACTCTAGGTTTAGAAATAGAGAATTGGATATAGTTATAAAGGTTTGAAAAATATTGATATTTGTCTTTCATAAAATTAATATTGTAATTATTTTAAAAGAGAAATATTTTGGGTATTGATTCATGATATACTTTAAAATAGTATAGCAAGATATACAACATTTTGAGACATCATCATTGACTGCATGATCTTGTCTACCATAAGAAACAAGGATGACATTTGATACTATGATATCATCACATGATTTCATAGATAAACATTTTCTAACATAAGCCTCAGCTCCCTCAAGATCCTCCATCCTTACCTATGAAAAAACCAAGCATATATAGCTTATGTTTGTTGGCATAGAAAATGGCAATTCATAAGATTGCCAAATTATGTTTACTTCATCTTTATTCCCTACACTACCATACAAATATTTTTTTCAACTACTGCTCCATACTAATGTGGTATCTTTTAAACCACTTATAAATGGATTTGTTTCTTGTCACCTTGCTAGTGCAACTGGAGATAACTCCTTTACTCATGCTTGATACTTTACTGTTATTTCACATTCTCACCTTAGATTCTAGTGATTCAAAAACATTTTTCTTTTCAGTAATAGTTTCTACAACTAGCATTATGTACCATATCCATTTATTTCTTTCTTACGCTATATTACAACAAAAATTGATTCTCTTCACTTATTTTTTCAAATCCTTCCTTAATGAAATTTGCATTTCATTTATCCATACCATTTTTTTCCCTACATTCATATGCATACTTTTCAAACCTTCTACAATAATGACAATGGACATTCCATTTGTCATACCTCTGAGAAAATCTCCCAAGTCACTTGCCACTATGTCTTCCTCTTCCATGTGATTCTAAAAGGCTAATCTGTCCTCCTTCATCACTCTACTGTTTAAAAATGTCCTCACATCTTGTTGTTAGCTTGACAGTTAGCACAATTTGTTGGACATGGAATCCTTTTGTTCCCCTTTACATACAATTAAGCCTTGTTCATATTATTCTTTTATAACTTCACTTCTTTTGTAGGAATAATTTGTTTCCACTTTGCAAATGATTCATGGTAGTTTACAAATGTTTCAATTAGAGGCATTACCTAGCCAAACTGGTTTAATCATTTTCCTTGTCATATTTAAATACCACTTACCTAACACAATTTTTTTTTGACTTTGAAGGATATTTTTTGTTGTTCCTACCAAGAAGTACATATCTTTGGCTTTTCGTCTTTATTGCATTGCATTTTTACATGTTGACAGGTATGCATGTACACTTTTCCTATCCTTAGGAAATTAGTTTAACATTTCTTTTCCCCTATAGTGGATGTTTTTCCTTTATGGTTGTTATCTCTTATTATGTTACACTATTTATGGTTGCTATCTAACTAGTGTTACATGTTGTCTGAAAACACATCTTATTCCCTTCTTTGTACCCTCTATTTTCCTTCTCACGCTTTTTATTCCCAGAATTCCACATGCTCTTTTATTTTTAATATAGTCGGAAATTTGCTCTCGCTTAAAACAAGCTAGCTACTTTTTTTTACTATTGTTATTTGCCTGCATCCATAGATCCATTTCATCTAAAAAGTTGCAAGGTCGCTTCAATAGGGTGCAAAATTGTAATTTTTCGTATGTCTAGAAAGACACTTTTCTTTACACACAAAAACCATAATCAAAACAATGCTTCCTACTTTGCCTTACTACTACCAAACCTCTTTGTTTGAACAAGCCCTCAATGTTTGCTAGGTATCTCATTCAAATTGCCTACCCCTTCCTCTCTTCCTTCCAAAACAGTCCTTCACTCAACAAATAACAAAATCGTGGTGGTTGTTGTTTTCTTCTTGCTTTGCTTTCTTACCTGTGAAACACTTAACTTTGCCACATGCAAATTGCACAAATCATAAGGACAATAGTCTAACTATCTATTCATTTCTTGCAACACACTTGTTCTTTCCCATTTTTCCTTCCCCCTCATTTTTTTTTAATCTTCCACACTTTTCTGTTCAATTTCTATTGTTTCTTCATCTCTTTTAAGATAAACTCTTTAACCTGTTCCTTTCTTTTTACTAAACAAATTTTTTTTCCCTTTTGTACACTTACAATATATATTCGCTTGCAACACCTTTCTTTGAACAAGAAAGTCATATCACCATGGAACCATCCTTGACTACCAATGCACTTTCATTGTTGTTCGTTGGCTCTACCGAGATGCAATCAATCCTCCAAGTTGTTTCTATCAAAGAAATACGCCCTTCTAGGATGTCAACCCCTCATTATCCTGTCTCCCTTTCTGATGGTGTTCACACTCATGCAATATTGCTTCCTTCTTTACATGATGCACTTGAAAAAAATGAAGACTTGCAAATAGGCTCTATTGTGCTCTTACAAAAATTCTCATGCACATATTCACATCATACTATGTATGTTATGCACTGGGAATCCTGCCCAATCCTCCCAGCCTTTCCTCTCCTTTTATGTCTGATTTAGAATCTATTTTCGTTTATAGTGTTTTACTTCCCCTGTACACTCACATATGCTCTTTCTTGCAAGTTTCTTTCTGTCCTCAAACTTGAAATACTCCACAGTGTGGAAACTTTGATTGATGAGCCAACCCCTCTTATTCTCTCAATTAAACAAATGCTCCATGTGAACTCATCTTCATCCATTGGCTCTTCCCATTCATCAACCCCCCCATTGAAAGTGAATCTACCAACTTCACAAATTTTCTCGCTTCATCTGCAAAAAATCTCCCTTTTAAGGCACTTATCCCACCCCGTAAATTTTGGTCCATCCAAGGTAGAGTTCTCACAAAAACACCCCTTCAAGCATACATCAATGCATGTGGCTCTGGGAAACCATTTTGGTTTGACCTCGTTGATCATGATGGTGATGAAATCCATGTGTCCACATTTAATGACTTGGCAGACTCACTCCATGCTCTTATCCAGCTTAGCGAAATCTACATAGTTTCAAATGGCTCCATAAAGGTCCTGAACCCTACATATAACCATCTTAAACACCTATTCATAATCCTCCTCTTCTCCACATCAAATGTATCTCACCTTTTAGATGGTGATCAACCAATACCTTCCCATACCTTCCATTTTGTGCCAATAATTTCACTCAAACTTGCATCTCTCAACTCATTTGTTGATGTTATCAATGTTGTTAGCTCAACCTCTCTTGCCTCTACCATTCAAAGATGTGATGGCTCTGAAACTCCTAGAAAAACTATTTCCCTGCACGACATGTCTAGTAGTAGTATTGGTGTCACCTTGTGAGGAGAACACTACCACACCAAAGGATGAGCACTCTCCGAACTCCGCATGGAACGTATTGTTTGAGTCCTTGTAATTAAAGGTGGCCAACTTGTCGAGTTCAGTGGGTGAACTATCGAAATTGTCCTAACAGCTTGCCTTCTTATAAATCCAGATATCTATGAAACACACCAACTCAATAAATGGTTTCAAGAAGAAGGCGTCAAATCTTCCTCCTCATCACTCAACTAGAAATACACCAACACACCAAATAGGCCCGTGCAAACAAAAATAATTTATGACATTCTTGCAATGGCCCCCGATGAAATGTCTGCAAGGGTTTCCCTCTTTGCTACTGTTACAACAATTAACTTGGACGACTTCTACTTCCTCGCATTCCCACTTACCGTTGATGGGATGAAATGCATGAAGAAGGTTATGCAGCAACTTAACAACACATGGCATTGTTCAAAATGTGAAGGCTCCTTCCTTGAATGTGACTTCTGCTATGTGCACTAGCTTGAATTGCACAACCACAGTAGCCAACTTGAAAATGTGGTTGCTTTCGACAAGGCCACCCATGGCCTTTCAGGCATATTTACAAAGGACCTTTGCCTCCTTTCAAGTGAACCAGAAGTTGTCAAAGACATATCCAATGGGGTCACATCACATTGGTTCCTCGTCACGCTAGTTGTCAAAATAGACACTTTCAACAGCGTGGAATGCCTTCGCCCAACCCTCATGCACACTAAAGAACTCCTTTACACCTTTGTGTCTACTCTCCTCCTATAAGACCTATAACCCACTCCT
>APFE030945207.1:272901-285623 GCA_000404065.3 Pinus taeda | reverse complement strand
TGCAACTTCCTTGGCTGGCTTCAACAACACCTTATTCAATACCAAGGCTTCACCTATCTCAGGTGTGTTCTCCGCTTCTTGAGGTGTCTCCTCTGCATCCTCTTGCTGAGCAACATAGGTTCCTCTTCCGCCTGCTGGCTCGTCCTCAGGACAGTCATAAGACTTGTGTCCCAATTTATGACAACGGTAACACTGGACGGTTCCCCTACCTCGACTAAATCCTCGTCCTCTCTGAGCTGGTCGTCCTTCCCTGTTGCTGTTGTCTTTATCTGTCGTACCCGCAAATTTGGAACTGCTGCCTTCCTCATTGGAGACTGTACCTCTCCCTCTGCCATACACCTTGCCTTTCCCTCTGCCAGAACCACCTCCCCTCTTGGAGTTCTGTTTTTTGTTTATCTTCTCTTCTGCCTTCAGCGCAAACTGATAGGCTTCATCCAACATCTGCGGTGAAAGGATACCAATTTCATCCAAAATTTCCCCTCTTAAGCCATTTACAAATCTGGCTGTTTTCTCTGAGGTATCTTCCACATACCCTGCTCACAGATTCAATTTATAGAATTCCTCTGTAAACTCTCTAACAGTCATTCCCCGTTGTTTCAGGTTTTGTACCTGTCTGTACAACATAATCTGATAGTCTTTTGGTAGGAATTTTTCTTTCAGTTTCGCTTCCATCCTGGCCCATTTTTTGATTGGTTGTTTGCCTATCCTTCTTTCTGCCTGAATGCTGTCCCACCACAAGGACGCATGTCCTTTCAGCTTGGTGGCGGCAAACCTTACTTGTTTGTCTTCGCTAGTCTCTTCAAATTCAAAGAATTTATTCACTTCACTTAGCCAATCTAACAACACGTCAGCCAATAAGTTTCCGTCATAGGTAGGCAATTCAGTCTTTGGTTTATGACTGGACAACAAAACCGATTTTAATAACCTCATTTCTGGTGTTATCCCCTCAAACTCATCTTCCTCTGCCTCAATTGCCTCTTCATCACTGTTATCTGTTGGGTTCCTTCTTCCCCCAGCCTCTATCATTGCCAATCGTTCACGCAAAACTCTTATCTCCTCTCGCAATCCAGCATCTACTGGCCTGTGGACGATTCGTCCTCTTCCTCTTCCTCTTCCTCTTCGTCTTCCTCTTCCTCTTGCTTCACCCCCTACCTGTTCCACTTGTTCTTCCACCTGTTCCATTTTCTCTAACTAAAGAACCGGCTCTGATACCACTTATGATGGCCTCCCGCCACGGTTATGGAACGCGATTGATAGGACTCGTGTCCTGGCAATTTAATGTTTGATTAAATGATTTGTACGCGTCTTGGTATGAGGAATTAGGGTTGCGGAACCTGTTACACCGGACGTTTACCTGTACTGACCGGTTACCTCTACACAAAAGTGCTCGTTGACAACCATTCGGCAATCATTCTCATTCCACCTTTGCTGGGTCACTCTGTCGAGGTCTTATGTTACTCTGCGAGAGACCTCTGGTTCTCTGTGTGATGGCCCTGATGTCGACTCTGTGGTTATTCTCGTCTTCAAAGGTTTTAGGCGGTGAGTTTTTACGGCCTGTGAAGGCTCATTCACTCTGCATGATGACAACTTATCAGCTGTATGTCTGGTTATTCATTTGTTTCGAGCTCAGCGCTGGTTTTAATCGGTTGAGTGTTTGTCTTATTTCATGGCAGGTCCGTTCTCCAGGTCCTGCGTTTCACCCCTAATGTTCAGGTAAGAAAATGGTTCCTTGCTATAGCACTTCCACCCTTCTCCCTCTGGTTTTTGACCGTCTCGGCCACTGTCTTCAGGTTTTGTTATTGGTCAAATCTGCATCCTCCTCGACACCCAGGTCTTCTGGTAAGACCCCTGATCCTCTGGCTTCTTTCTTTTAGTTTTCAATGCTCGTATACGTGCTACACAAGTTTCTAACTACTGTTGGTTTGGTTGCAGGTGAGATCCAGTCGACTAGCCGTGCTCGTGGCGCTCTTGTCCGAGTTCTCTTCACACTCCTTCCGGGTAGTGTCTCACATACATTTCTGTAGCTATGTATATGTAATCTCTGTTCTTAGGTTAGGTTACTTGAGCGGTGAAACGATAAGGATTCTGCTATTAGTTTGTAAGATGGATTCTCGTAGCCGTTGTCTCGGCTTTACTCCTGTAGAGAGCTATTCAAACTTCGTTTTGCATCAAACCCTTGTGGGGTTTTACAGATTCTTACTCTGTGGTATTATGTAGGGTTTTATTTCTTGTATTATGGTCGCCTCAGGGTTTCGAACCCTTCCTCTGTTGTTTTATATTGTTCCCAATTTTGAAGACCCTAGGGTTTAACCAAACCCTGGTCAATTTTCCCCGTCAATGACTATGAATGTAACATTTCGGCTTTTGGGTTATATATTTATGTTGTTAGAATTCTGTCCTGTTGATGACTTTGCCGGTGCCGAGGCGTTATTCTACTATGTCACCTGTGGTTCGAATATTAAGTTGTAACCCTGGTCTATTCTTCAAATTCTCATGTCGTGTTAATGCATTGTTTTGCTTGATGTTCTGTCAATACCTGGAGATTTTCATATCGTATGAAAAGGAAAAATAATCTGTTTCTTTGCTACGGCATTCTACTTCAAATTTTGATTTATCGGGGTTTTTGGAAATACCTGTGTTCTCTGTTTGTATGCACAGATTTCTTTGGTTCTCTGGTTTTGGAAATATTTGAATTGTTTATGTCCGCTTCTGCTGCGCCCTTCTCCGGGTGTGGGCCTGTGTGTACGATATTGTGTGAACTCTATTGGACGGCGCTGTGATGATCACGCCCGCTCCACTTACAGATTATCTCTGTCTTTTATTTCAATACGAATTTAATTGTACAGGAAATAAACTATAATGTAGGATTTGTCTGTTACAATGATGAATAATGAAACCAATAAACAATAAATTCTGATTTTGGAAATGACTGTATCATTCTATATTTTTTTTGTTCAAATGAGAGAGGACCCGTTTACAATCATGTCTCTCTTCTTTTAAGCTCCCAGAACCTAACTGTTCTTTTCCAGTTGAAAACTAACCCAACAGATTCTGGGCAACCATTTTTTTACATAACCGTCTATAACTAAGAAAACTAATCTAATTGACAGTTTATGTTTCTATATTTCTTTTTTTTTTTTTAATTCTCATATAAGACAGCGTCAGTGCATGACTAATTTAACCAAATTCTAACAGCATAAAAACAAATAAATAAAAACAAGTAAATAAAGTAAAATAGCTGATAAGGTTTTGACATCTGTCCAGCTATACGTAGTGACTGTGTGTTCTGTTTCTCTCGGAGACTGCCAGCCTCATTCTGCCTCCTCAGAGCTGGATGCTCCTGCATCACACAGGAGCTCTTTAAAAATTAAAAAATTATCAGCATTTAACGTGGATAAAGATTGAATAACATGGACCTTTTAAAATTTGTGCAGGCGATGGACCTATTGGCGTTGAAGACTTCGAACGACTTGGTGGAGTCGTTGAATTCTTATAAACGAAGTTGCATTGTGGTTTCTCCAGACACACAGTGTTTCGCTGTAAAGGATCAACGCACTTCATGATGTTAAATGGCAGTGCTGAATCGTTTTTAGTGAATCTGGTAAGTTTTTTAAGTTCAACATATTTGCTCTCTAGTGAATTTCGTAAGTTTTTTAAGTTCAACATTTTTTTTATGTGAACATGGGTATGTTTAACACTCATTTTTTTTATTTTTTTTAACTTCAATTTTTGTAATTGACTTTCTCTCCTCTTCTTTGTAGAGGCTTTTTCAAACTTTTTCAAAATTTGGTTGATCTTTCAAATTTATTTCTGTTGTTCTCACTTCACTCATGTTACTTCTCTCTCAAGGAGTCTTATGCAAACTAGCTTTGATAACATGACAAGAAATGTACACTATGGAGCATAGGATTTATGTTCTTAATATTATCAATGAATTAAATAAGATTACATTAGAGAAATTGACAATAAAGGAGTGTAGTGAGACTGAGTTAAACTAGACTAATTGAAATTGAACTAGGACACTTGGATGGATAGTTTTATTGAATCAGTTAAATAAGATTACATTAGAGAAATTGACAATAAAAGACTGTAGTGAGACTAAACTGGACTAATTGAAATTGAACTAGGACACTTGGATGGATAGTTTTGATACTTAGCAAGTGGTTGGAATTAAATTCTCCAACATACATATGAGTTGATATGTTTCTTTGACATGTTTCATAAGAATATTTTCACTTGCATCATACACTCTATTATTGGTACAACAAACACTTTAGGTGCGCGTAATGGTTTTAAGATTTTTTTCTTGAATCTATTAGTGTAGTATCTAGGGGATTAAATCTTTCAAAATGTAAACTTTTTTTAGTGTAAAATTTCAGGAAATGTTTAAATATAAAGAGATTTGATTCCTCTTTACTTTTGAAAGATGCAAAGTTAAGATGAATTTATGTTGGTTTTTACCAATATTATTTATATTTGTACAAATTTCACATTTCTATGGAAATTCTTACTTTTAATTTATTAAAACCCATATAGTTACATATATGTGAGCTTGGTATTTTTCTTAGACATGTTTTATAAAAAATTTAGTTTTATTTTTGATGTCATATGCATGTCATTGATTTTTATTTGGCATGTTGTACAATTTTTTTTAGTTTCATTCTTTTTGTGGTATGCATGGCATTGATTTTAAAGAGAGATAATGGGCTTAGAGAACGATTTTATTGTAAATATTAGATTTTCATATGTTTATTAACTATATCTTTTGAAATATCTCAGGGAGAAATTTCTCAATGGTGAATACTATGGGCGGGAGACTAGTCTGTAGTGCGGGATCCTCCAAATTCATCGACCCTTGGCTAGTGAAATGGTTGTTGATTTGGGGTTATGCAGATTAATCTTCCAAGTCAGAGTTAGAAATGGTTTTAATTGCTCCTCTATACCTTGTCTGTAATCTATAAATGGTGGATTACACGGAGAAACATAGACTAGGTGAAGAAGCATATATTGACGTGGACAATGGAGTTACTAATGCAGATTTATATGATTTCCCTATTGTTGACCTTTGTGGGATCCTTAAGCTCCCAGAGGGCATATCTGCTAGAGCGCTTCATTTCCTGGGGAAATGAATAGATGATGATTAAAAGAGAATGATTGTGTGTCATCTCTTCACACCTATATTGAGCAGACGTTATTCCCTATTATTTCCTGAAGGAAACTGAAGACATTGTGTTCATCATCCCACATCTGGCATGATTGAAGGTGTTTTTGGAGGTAACAACATCTTGATGGATCAATGTTGTCATGAGTGCTTCCTCTTGACGTAGAGTGTGCCTCCATTATGCACTATGGCGGTTCGTATTCCTTTCTTGCAGAGTATGTCTTTGAAATATCAGCGTCGGTGGTGCAGAGGTGTTGTCTTGATATAAATCACATTTATCCCTTACCGGGTCCACTCGAACTCGCCTTTCTTCTCTTGGTCCTCGCCTACAGAAATAGTTCATATTAGCTATGATTATGAGAAATATGACAAACATGCCCACACTCAAACCTTGCATTCAATCACAGTTTCTATTTAATCTTGCAACACAGCAATTATAATTATTAAACCATTGGACCTGTTGTAACATGTATTCTCGTTACCCATAATATTCATTTTTATTCAAGAATCACTTGACAATGCTTCAGAAGCAGACCATTCACTCTATCGGATTTTCTTTTAAAAACCCGGACCACAACACTTTATTGGAACACATTGGAATACACGGGAAAACCGGCAGTCGACCCATAAGGCTGGACTTCAAATACCATACACCTAGATCTATAATTATCATTGGGTCCGCTCATCGCCCCTTCCCATATCGCATGTTGCTTCACTTTCTCCAACTTCCGATTGCGATTTGCGATTAGCCAAACCCAAAATATATAAGTTGCATTTAATAGTCCTGGCAGGTCTGCCATACCGCATCATACCTTATGTATAAGCCTTGGGCTCCACTGATTGCGATTTGCGATAGGTCGGATCGAAAAATATATGCACTACAGTTAATAATTATGGTGGGTCTGCCATATCGCATCGCGCCTTATGTATAAGCCTTGGGCTCCGCTGATTTCGATTTGCGATAGGCCGGACTCGAAAAATATATGCACTGCGGTTAATAATTCTGGCGGGCCACCATATCGCATCGCGCCTTATGTATAAGCCTTGTGCTCCGCCGATTGCGATTTACAATAGGCGGATG
The DNA here is from genome assembly GCA_000404065.3 of Pinus taeda. NCBI lineage: Eukaryota > Viridiplantae > Streptophyta > Pinopsida > Pinales > Pinaceae > Pinus > Pinus taeda. Next base: position 279,381 of record APFE030945207.1, on the reverse strand, counting down.
TGAAAAATATATGCACTGCAATTAATAATTCTGGTGGGTCTGCAATCGCGATGTGCCTTATGTATCAGTGTTGAAAGTGATGATTGTGATATTCAATGCGATTAGAGACTTGATAGCATTGCAGTAACTCATGGGAGATATACCTTAGCACTTTACCAGTGTGAAAAAGTGATATGCGATGGAGGAGTGGTCAAGCGATCGATGAAGGCATGCATCAAGAGATGTGTAAAGACCGAGGGAGTGCGAAAAGGGTAAGTTATGCATATTTGTATAGTATTTCTATTATCAAAACCTTGATATAGAAATAAGGACACGATAGAAGGTTTTGAGGGTTGAGTTCATATACACCCATAGTAAAGAGTGGGGGTTGGTTATATGTGTGGGCATATAGCACCATGAAGGTTTATGAGGATCGAAAAGTCCCGATGAAGGATATGAATGAAAGGGCTAGACTAGGTTATAAATGAATCATGCCGTAAAGACTTATTCAGGGGGTCTTAACCATTAAGAATTGAATATTTAACATGGCAGAGAGTTAAAATCCCTGAGATAAAAATAGATCATTCGGAGAGTTATCATACAGAGAAATGAAAGATCAAACTTCTAGGGGACCGATTCAAATTTGCTACTAGCACAGGTTTTAATAGGGTGGTGGTTGTGACCACAACAAATGGTGAACCGTTGGGCGAACCAGTTATCTTTGTTAGCAAATAAACTTTGGATCAGTAGAAGATCAAGGTGTTAAGATAAACTTGAAATGCAAACTGTCTAGACGGATAGGCATGGGTTTCACTTCAGCATTAATAGCTTTAGGCGGGATAAAGACAAATAGCTTCTACTTACTGATAGGGTTTTGATAGGAATTCTCTAATGGTCATATTATGGGATTTATTAACCTTCCTTTACCTATTTTCTACTTTCAAAATCCTTTCGAGGCCATCACCGGTCTATCAATACCTATTTAGGTGTGTACATCAACTCATCAAACTTGATGTAGATATGTTTATCTGCACTTTATGTAAGAATTTTAGTGCTATACTTTCGTATGATTGAATGGGGAGCAGTCATGAATCATGCCATATTTTTGAATTGCTTAAGCAAGGTTGGGCTTGCTGTGTCAACCCGTACTTTGATTCCAGCAACAATCCCTACTCCAATTGGCTTCCCAAACAACCTGTCCTTCCAGATTGGCACAAGGACTCAACATTTCATTTTCTTTTACATAAGTCCTTCCAGTTTCAAGCACAAGGACTAGAGCAAAATTAAATTTGTCACAGGATATACGACAGTGAGCTTAGCCCATGAGAGGAGATTTACTTGTAAATGACAGATATTGGAAATTTTAGTGTGGTGGACGGAACCAATGGAGATTGACTGCCCACCTCATAGACAAGTATAGGCTAGGTCTGGATGGGATTTTAAAAATGCAGCGTTCCACCATGCCAGTCCAGCTATGGTTACACATTTTTCATTTTATAAAGATGCCCCTACATGCTCCAGGTATCCAGGTTATCAACAGATCCTACCTAGTTCCCAACAAATGCCAATGAGTGGCTTTGATTTGAATTTCACCACTAATTTTCCATTTCTCATAGGCTTGTTGACACCTAATCATCAGGATTGGGTGAATAACTGAAATTGATATAAATAAATAATAAAGAATATGAATAGTCACCAGGAGATGAAATGAACAGTCTCTGCCTATTGTATATAATAAGGACCAACCTAAATAAATATTAATGAATTGTTTTTGAGGAGTTATTGCCTGGTCTGACATGGTATCAGAACCAACACCATTTTTGGCTTCTCTCTGCTTTGTAGCTCCCTATTTTGCCTATGTCCTGCCTTGCATACAAAACACTGCTCTCTGTCTTTTATTCATATTCATATTCACCTGCATATAAAAGCGTTGCTCCTCTACTTTGCTCTGACATATAATACGCTGCTCATTTCCCATATAATTCACTGCCATGGTAAACGTTGTGGTACGCTGCTAATGGTGTCAGTTGCCTGAAGCCTACTCCATGCACAGTATACGTTTTATTCTTGCAGTGACCCTCCAAACCGTTTTGTTGGGTGAATATCGTTGGACGAGCACAGTTATAGTGTTTACCTTTTCATAGACCTTTTTTTTCCAGATTTCTCAGCACCACATTGCAACCTTGTCTTCAACACTTTAGGGTTGAGATTTCTATCATGGGGTAAGGGTTCCATTGGGATTCGGTGGCCACGGTCTAGGCGTGTTCTTGTCCTAAAATTTTTTCTTGCTAGCTCTTGTATTGCACGAGCATGTTTGTAATAGATGGTATCTAATGCATTATAGTGCATTGCATTGGTAGTAATCAAAAGGATGTCCTTCTCAAACTGTTCAAAAGACACATATTCTCCTTTTGAAAGCTTCTTCCGTATTATACCAAAATCCATTAGGTTTTGTATGATTTCATGGTAATCTGGGAACTCATTGGGATCCACAGGCTTAGAAAATACACCATAAGTATCTTTTTTTTAAGATTATCAAGGACAAATTCAAGAAATCCATTCTCTAGCATAGGTGTTTCGGTGTTGCATCTGCAACAGTTTCTGTTACTTCGGGATTTTGATTTTGCCTTTCTGCCTTAATACTGCACCTTCTAAGAGCAGATCCCACGTGAACAACGTGAAATGAGTCCGTTGAGAGAGACTGTTGTGATAATAGATCGTCATCAATGCACTTAACTAGAACTGCGTGTGGTGAAGAGCGTGATAATATATATTGCCCGAGATGGTGCTGGTGGTGACAGCAACGATGGTGGAGGCAGTTGTATTAGTGAAATGTCAAGGTGTAAATGTTGTAAATGGTATCAAAGCGTAAAGCATAGGAAAAATCATAGTTAGATATTAAAAAATGGTCTTGAATCTAACAAAAAAATGGGGATACATCTTCCTTAGGATACCCGTCAAGAGCTAGTTGAACACCTCATTCCTAGTTAGGATCTACAATTTTTTCCTTGTAAGAAAGAATATTTCATTTCTTAAATCCACTCATAAAACTATATTGTGGTTTTCCCTAGCCAACCACAAGGGAAACTAGATTAGTAGCAAAACAAGAGTTTTTTGAACATCGAAAAATTAGTAGAGAGTATATATATTAGAATTATATCAATTATGTTTTGAGGCATATAATCTACTATTTCAACTATAAAGTGAACAATAAAATACCAACATGGAAAATGAGCTAAAGGGAAATAAATAGAACCATCATCTAGTCTTGGGGGAGTCCAATTATTTTATTGCAATTTGTTGTTTTTTACTTCCTAGTAGCACAGTAGGTCTGGAGGGAGGCCAAAATGAGCTTCAAAATTCTTGATACATCTATGTAAACCATGCATAGAGATAATAAAGCATAAGGAGGATCTTCTCCTTAGCTTCATTTCTTTCTAGCAAGGTCCTCCCTAGCAATATCGTTAAGTCCCAATAGATACACATTATGTACATATACTTAATGAACCAACCATGGGTTTGGTCAACATTAGGAAGCCCATCATTAATTTCACTTGCCACCTCTATATTAGGTAAGCACCAACATTCACCTGTAATTTTCCTTTTGACCTCAAATATTTCAATCTAGACATACTAGGGAATATGAGAGCATAAAATCCTTGCAGAGGATTCCTCCTTCCATTAGTCTCTTCCTCCATAATGATCCCTATAATAGGAAGCATCTTGTTATATTTTGGAATGCTACCTTAACATTTCTTCCATCCATCTATATACTTTATTTGTTTCCCTTCATCTCTGTTTAACATTCCTTTCCCACATCTTTCTCTCCCATCCTCATCCCCTTGGAAAACATTAGAAAATTATGGCTTCTCCCTTGCCCTTATTAGCTCAATTTATGTTTGTTTCAATACCCCTTGGATTAAATAATTAGTAAATGGATGATTAATTTCTTTCCTCCAAGGATTATTGGGATTTAGGAAAGGATCCCCACTTTCGCCATCCTTATATACCATTATTAATGAAGCATTAGAAAGAGAATTGGAACAAGAAAGAAGCAACAAACTATTGCAAGGAATGTAGATCATTGGCGGAATTAAAGAAGTTAATCACCCATAATTTGAAGATGAAACCTTGTTGATTTGTGGGGCTTCACTTAATACACCAAAAGGTTTAAGGTAATCTTACATCAATATTTAGATGCATACAATCGGATGGTAATTAAGGATAAATGTAAATGATAAGACTAGAAAATAATTTAGGAAATTCTTGGTCATATGAATGGAAGACTAAAATTTTCCTTAAATGTGATTGTATATCCATTAAATACTTTGACATTTTCATCTCCCTTTCCCACCTTAGAGATACAAACTATGATCCTGCAATTACAAAAACAAAAGTTAACACTCGATCCTGAGGAGTATAGTAGCTCTACCCTCATGGATGTCTACTCTTAATTAATTTTTAGTATGTTTGTCTTTTATATATGTGTGATTTTATTTATGTGCACCTACAATAGTGATCCAAATGCAAGATCACTACTACAATATGGTAGAATAATCGGTTCATCAAAGTATAAGATCTCTACAGATAGTTAGTCAATAATCAAAGGTCAATTAGAAGAGTGGACCTATGTAATAAACTATGGTGAATCATAAAATATTTTAGCTATTGTGTGATATCCAAGTTATATGTTAATTTATTCTTACATTTTCTCTAGTGTTGTAGACACCATTTCTTCATTTAAATTATCTCTTCACTTATATAATTCCATTGTTCTTTACTATGTCATTAGAGTTTTGGCTCATGTAAGAAGTAAAGGTAGAAATGAAAATGAGTATTAAAAATTCTACAAAAAAATGGATATCTAAAATATTTTGTGAAAATATGTTTTTTTTTTTTTTTTAATTAGATAGATATATGGGAAAGGGGTCTGAATGAAAGGATTTTTTTTTTTGTATCCAGTGAAATTAGGGTATTATTTAATATCCTGTGAATGAACATGCTATTTCATAGGTAGGCTAAGTGAATACCATGTGGATCCAAGACAAACTATAGTCATATTCTAAACTAAAGAGTATATTATAATTTAGCATGAAAGATTCAAACACCTAAATTTTGAGTTAAGAAGTTGATGGTGAATTTTAAAATGATTAGTGTACTAGCTAATGTTATTCCTCCTAATGTTATTTTTGAAGGTTGTGGGATTTGTGAGCATCACTAGACAACATTTCAAACAAGCAAGCAATGGAGAGAGAAGAATAAAAAATAACTTCTCCATAATAACCTATGAACAATGACAAAACCATAATTTGTAGGTTCAAGATATGTTTTAAATTTCATCAATGATTTTTATAAGTATAATTGGGTATACTTATTGAAGGATAAAGATCATTTATTTGAAAATTTCAAGAATTTGGGGAATTGGCTAAAAAGGAATGTAGATGATTTGAGAAATATATAAGGTATTATAATAGATGATAATATGTGAGAAAGGCCTATGAGAATATTTGTGCAGAATGGTGTGTTGAAAGGAAGAATCTAGTATTGATTGACATGGGATGGGTTAGAATAGTTGCCATGTTGGATTTATCAAATGTTGATTGATATTTTTTATTAGGACTTGGAGACTTGAAGCCTAATTATTATCATTGATATTTAATATTACACACTCTTACATACACAGTAAGAATATTGATGAAGGGATTCAACATTGATCCTCTCATGTCTTTCATTTCCTTTTTATCTAGCGGTTTTGTTGGTTGACTTCTAACGCTTTTTACCTGATTGATCTGGTGGTCTTTTTTAACCACTAACTAATTTTATTTCATCTATCTACTCCCCCCTTTGATATGAATAGAGTACCATTATCTTTCTTTCATGTTTCAATTTAAAAAAACATGTATAATTGGACCAAATTCATGTCCAAAATATTCATCATGGATAACTATTTGAAATCATTCCTCTTTTTTTATTTCACCACACAAATGTGTCTTATTTGTATTCCTCCTAGATGATAATATTTATGAAATTTCTTAACATGTAAATTCCATATTTAGGAACTTATCCATACATAATGAATTTTATTTTTTACTTTTATTCTTTTAATATCTTTCTAAATGACGATTTGTCTGCCCACAATGAGGAAAATGATAGAGATCAAAATGTGATGTCTCCATAAGACCAACAGGATGATAATGTTGATTCCTATTAGGAATTATTTTAATTTTATTTACTATCAACATTACTAACATCTTCATTAACTTCTATATTATTCAGATTTGCATCAAAACAATTTATACTCATAAATCAAACCTATTTGGAGTAATATAGAATATGAAAATTATTTCCTTTGTCATATTTAGTGACTTCCTTATATTCTTTATAAATGTTTTCTTTTGTTTGTTAGGCCCCTATACTACTAGTGTAACCCCTTATTTTTATTAGTACAACCCACTTATTATATTGATGTACCCATGTAGTGCCCATATTGTTATTATTGTG
>APFE030945207.1:233670-270663 GCA_000404065.3 Pinus taeda | reverse complement strand
TCTACATGGTGTACCACTGTTACAAAAGGTATGTATTGCATCTTCATATTTAGAACCGGATCAATTTTTATGGTATAAAGAGCTTTGTTCTCGAAAAAAACTAGTTACGTGGTCAATTTTCAGGGAGGAAATGATAGCACATTATGAGGATACAAAGAGCAACACCTTCTTTAGAGCAACACCACAACAATTGGAAATAGTAAAAGGGATTTGTTACATATTGGAAAGTAAAACTATGGCAACAAGGAAGTCTACCCCTCACAACTATAAAGATGGAAGTGTTGTTTCTCCTAGCCTTCCACAACCTACAAGGGTTACACCACAACAATTGGAAGAAAAAAGAGAAAAAGGGCTTTGTTACAATTGTGATAGCAAGTGCACTAAAGGTCATAAGTGTGGTGAGAAGAAATTATTTTACATAGAGTATGAAGAGGAGGAAGAAAAGGATCAAGAAACATCAAAAGAAGAGGATATACGCCATGACCCAACCCTAGAGAAAGAAGAAATGAATCAGACCATATCTTGTAAAGCATTGGCAAGAATTACCACTCCTCAAACTCTCAAGATAGAAGGAAATATCAAGAAGAAAAAGGTGCAAGAAGTGAAAGATCACAACGAGAAAGAAGAAATGAATCCAACCATATCTTGTAACTCATTGGATGAAATTACCACTCCTCAAACTATTAAGATAGAAGGACATATCAAGAAGAAAAATGTTCAAGAAGTGAAAGATCACATCGAGCATCACGAAATGAATCTGACCATATCTTGTAAAGGATTGGAAGAAATTACCACTCCTCAAACTCTAAAGATAGAAGGACATATCAAGAAGAAAAAGGTTTAAGCAGTGAAATATCACATCGAGCATCAACAACAAGTTCTCCAAATTTTAAAGGATAATGCCACTTTGGTGCAAAATGGAATGAAACAACAGGTAGATCAACATCGTAGTGAAAAATGTTTTGATGTAGGTGATTGGGTATTTTTACTTATACATCTCAAGCAAGCTATTTATGAGAAGGAAATGTTGGCAATACTACATGCACTTAAGAAATGGCGACCTTACCAAATGGGAAGACACTTCAAGGTAAAACTGGATCATGATAGTCTTAAATACTTTTTAGAACAACTATTATCTTTATAAGAACATAAAAATTGTGTCACAAATATGTTGGGTTATGACTTTGACATCATCTATAGAAAATGGAAGGAAAATTTTACCGAATGGGAAGACTCTTCAAGGATGAGAATGTGGAAGCATTGTTTTGTGCTATTTCTATTATCCAACCAGATTGGATAAATGAAGCAAGGGATGAATGGAAGAAGGATGAAGAAGTATGGCTACTTATTCAAAAGTTGCAAATGGTCCCAATTCAAACAATATTGCCAGAAATTGAAGAGGAAGGAAAAACCATATTAGAACTTGGAGCAGTCATAGAAACAAGAACTCGACAACTACGAAATCGATCAATTTTAGAGTATCACATCAAGTTGAAGAATTTACCCACTGAAGATTCTACATGGGAGGACAATAATTTTATACAAAAGCATCAAGAACTACTCAAGCGTTGAGGACAACACTTTTTGAAGGAGAGGGGCATGTTAGGCCCCTATACTACTAGTGTAACCCCTTATTTTTATTAGTACAACCCACTTATTATATTGATGTACTCATGTAGTGCCCATATTGTTACTATTGTGCCCCATAGAAACCCACTATTGTTATTATTGTGCCCTTACATTATTATTGTTATGTAGGCTCTAATTATGTTATGACCCCTTAGACTCCTATATTTAGAGAGGAGGTCTTTTCATTTGAATCATCCAAGAATTGTTCATTTATGTAATGTAAAGGAGGTTGCCCCCTCGAAGCAGCTGAATTCTAAGGTGTTGATCTATCTTTTCTATCTTTTCTTGAGCTGGTTTCATAACATTGTTACTTAAAATTCACATTTAGTGTTGCTACTATCACTGTACGCTTTTACATGTGAATCATCTTAAAAAAGACTTATCTTCAACAATTCCCCATATGATTCCATCTCATCACTATTCAAATAATCATAATCCATGTCATTTGATACCTAAGTATCAACCATTAGGTCATGTGTATCACAAATAACATCAAACATTTTTATGACATCATTTATAGGTTGCATCATTCATGTTCTCAATTTGATGCTCATTTTTTATTAATTTTGGTTGAAGCAGTTCAAACAATTTATTCTTCAAATAGATTTAATTTTCAAAACCAGCAACTCATTTATGCAATTAATGTAAGGAATATTGAAATTATTTGATTTCATGACTTTTATTTTGCAAATGTTCTTTTTTCTCCTTTATTATTTTTTATTTTTAATTGTGACAGAGTGTATCACATTATTTGTATGTATTTCTTTTTAATCACACTCATTTACTATGTTATGCTTGCATGATCTTATTTTCAACCTTAAACTGTCAAATATTACCAATCATGCACAACAAAGCTTATTACAATGATTTTGAAAATAATGTACTTAGTCAATTCAAGCAAGACTTTCCAAAAGTGATTCTTAACTTAGCATTGAAAAGGTTTACAAATATATCCTTCATTCAGTCATAAGATACTTGAACTAACTTTTTATGGATTAATTAAAAAAATATTTTAAATGATTTATAAATTATTATGGCCGTTGAATTTTAACAATGGTCAATGAAGATTTGAGGAATTATTATTCTTTGTTAGATTCTTCGAATGATCAAGATTGGTATGCTCTATTAATTTTTATGTGTATGTATTGTTTGCTAAATTTAAAATTTGAACTAGACGCAAAATATTAGAAGCATCCAAAAAATCTTTCACATTTTCACACGTGAACAAGATGCACCTAGGTTCCCTTTATTCTAATTTTGTGATAGGTTTGTAACACAACCACAACAAAACACAAATTTTTACTCTTGATAATACAACTATCTCTTTAACACTTAAAAGCACAACATAAAATTTTTAACCAAAAAATCTTTTACAAAGTCAATATCTCAATAAGGCTTTGCATGTTTCCCTATTGGAAAAAGTGCCATTGATGTCAAAGGGTGAATGGGCCAACAATTGTTTTGTCATTTACATGCAAAAGTCAAGTTTATTTGGGTATACGGGACATCTAGATTGGTAACCCTTGTCATGCAATTTTGTTTGAGAGGTGGCATGCCTTATGGATCCTCTTGGTTGGAGATATTTAACTTTTGAAATTTGATACCATAAAGATGACTCTAGCACCAACACATTTTACCCAAAGTGTTATGGAATTAAGATTTATCGTTTCCTTAAAAAAAGTCAAAATTTATAATTTAAGAGGCCTAAATGCATGAGTCAAAATTTGCCTCAAAAGAAAATCATATGAAAGGAAAAAAATGATTCTTTAAGTGTATTAAAGTCTCCTCTAAACAGGTTGGTTTGTCTTCATTAGGGTGGTTTCAATAATTTCACGTCATTTCATAAAGAATATCATTATGTTGCTCAAGTCATCCCCATTTAAGAGATCCTCCAAGATATATATATATATATATATATATATATATCCAACTTGTGGCTTCCAAATTAGTAGGAAAATTTTGAATCAAGGATAAGTCTTTTTCTACTCTAACATAGGCCGAGCATTATAGGGAAGTATCTAACGAAGGCCAAATTTATGAAACATTTTCTAAGACAACATCACGGAGAAAACCTTAGTCTTAAACCAGTTTAAAGTTATTTCTAACCCAAGTTCAACTTAGCTCATGTCCTTGAGGAAGACCAAGTATCTTAGAAAATTATTGGCCTACTTTATGGCCCTAATGTAGTGTTATAGCGGAGACATAAGCTGAATTTTGTAGCTGATACATATGTCAATTTCTGGATCAAAAAGGAAGGTTGAAGCAGGTTTAAAGTTGTCTACATTTCGTAAGAATTTCTGAGTCTATTCCATCCTATGCCTGAAGTATAATTATTGGGAGGAAATTCAAACAGAAAAGGACTTTTTTTTTATTCCTCACTAAACCTATCTAAGGTATAATTCGGCATCACTCTAAGGTCAAGACCTTGGCAATTTTTCAGCCCTGGCTAGGGCACTTCTGAAGCCAAATTTTGATGTCACCTTGAAGGTACTCTTCCCAAAGAGGAGCAAACCCTTGGTGCATACTTTTCACATGTTATGGAGCAGTTTTTATTATTTTCCCTTGTAGAAAATTTGTGGAAAATTTAAAGTAGCACTTGTTGACATATACTTGAATTTTATTGATGCAAATTCTAATATTTGTTTCAAAGCAGAGAGTGGACCTTGACATATAAATAGTGGTAGACCTTTGATGAATTGAAGCAGACCCTTGACATGTGTTAAGGCAAGTCAAACACAACATTTGTAGCAGACTTTTTGAGCAAATCTTGAATTTGTAGCAGATCATTTCTTGAAATGAACTTTATTATAGCAAAGTAGATCATTGAAACCCGTGTTGAAGTCTTGGATAAAGTATTTGACTTAAATACAGAGTGAAGGAACTTGCATTAGTCATTTGAGGATTTGGATGTAGTTGTAATTGGGTCATTGTCCTTGGTACATAAGCCAAGGAAAATTCAGGTTTATCTTTTATTCTATAAGGTGGCAAGGTAGTGCTAGGAAAGGAAGTTGTAGCTTCTTCAGATAGTGGTCCTCTCTTTCTAGTGGGAGCTGGTATATCTTGGGGTTTTGACCCTTTTAACTTCCCTTCCTTTGAGCTGGTATATGTATCTTGTGTTCCTTTAATATGATATTATTGGTTAATTATTTTGATACTTAAATTGTAAAAATTTACAAAATAATAGTTCACTTTACTCTTAATCTTTCCAACCATCCCTTTTCTCCTTTTTCTAAAGAAAATAAATTCTTAAAAAAATAAATACAACCCACAAATATTTAAATCTTTTATTAAACATAATCGTTACATTTTGTCAATTATAAGATTTTAAATTAAAACATTATTTATCTTACTTTAAATTTCATTATATAAATTATTTTACATTATTTTTATCCCAAACCATTTTTTTTAAATTATGTATATTCATTCTATAAGTTATTTTACATTATTTTTATCCCCAACCATTTTTTTTAAATTATAAAAAATTATACATATCTCTGAGTCACTTAGTACAACTTCCAACAATCTCTATCCAAACATATTTACACGACTTAAGGTATTCATATCCAACTCTAAAGCAAGGAAAATAGTCTGATGCAATGTAGATATCTTTTATTTGCAATCCATAAAAGGGAATCAAAATTAAAAAGAGAAATAGTTTCATGTACTAGTGTACATAAATTTTGTTCTGTATTTGCAGTTAATAAAAATAAAAACCTTTGAAAAAGAAATAGACTCATGCAAATAACCTTTGTTTGCAATCCATAAACAGAAATAGAAAGAAAAAATTAATGAAGAAACACCCGATAAAACTGAATATTTCGTTGGGCATAAAGAGTTACCTGGCATCTCCGTTGGTGACTTCAAACATGTTTTTGTTGACTTGCCACCGATCTATCGGATAATATTGTTAAACTAGCCAACGAATTTTCTCTTTCTTTTACAGCTGGGGATTGCACGTGGTGAACTTCGGCCTGGTGGGCTAGTGTCAATCCAGCAGTAAATGGCTAGAAATAGCTTCGAATTTTGAGATCATTAGTTGAAGCCGTAGAAGATGAGACCTTGACCAAGAACTAATCGTCATAAGCAGCAATTCCCGGTAATAGAGGAGCTGGAGCTCACAATTTTGTCTAGAAAATAGTGAAAATTTTGATATTATTATGTGAAAATTTAACAAAATTTTGAAAAATTTTAATTATATTTACTCAATTTCAAATTTTAAATGCCCCACCCATTTTTTATTTTTCTCAAGCTATTTCTACCGTTAAAAAAAAATATTCAAACATTCCCATAAAACCTATTCAGACATTCCCATAAGAAAAAAATAATAAAAAAAATTAACCATCCAAACAAATTTATAACCTCGTTAGACCATGTCATCCATTATATAAACTCCCAGTAGTGTACCTTCTGTCAGCCAGCCGTACTGCAAGTTCTGCCAGTCATGCTTCCAACAGAACCCTGACTTACTGCTCGTGAAACCTCGAAGTATGACCGGCGGAAGCTTAAAGCTCACATTTAAGGAGAATGTGTATAAAGGATAGGCGTCGGCCGGGTCACCATGTGTCTTCGGATATTTGATGTCATCAGTACAACAATCCTAGTTTGTCGGTTTTTCTCTGTCCAGCTGTTGTGACAGGAAAGGAAGTCGTGGGAGGTAGCGATAGCCTGCAAACTATAGTTCTATTAATATTAATATATAGGGCAGTCTATGTTACTGGTTAGATTTTGTAGTATAATCTATGTTCTGTGGACATACAGACATAATCTATGTTTTGTGCAGGCACCTCGTGGTCTTTTGACCGTTAATGACACTGAGCAGTGAGTGAAACCCTAAAGAGAAACCATACAACAAATCCACAAAACCACGATTTGCAAATAGAAAGGCCACTGATACAGGCGTGTAAAGGAGTACCCTCTGCTGGAGATCGACTGGATAGGCCGATCGATCTTACTGGGCCTAGGATTTCAGCCGACAACTTCTTGATCCAAATGCAATTCTCAATTTTCCTGCAGATCACACGGTCCATATCTCATTAGAAATAATCAGATCTTAATCTATTTCTTGTCTCTAATCAAACTGCAATATTTAGGACGAGACACCAACAAATATCGGAAACCCTTAAAACTCCTTCATTCTTATATGGATGCTCCATGCCACATAATAAAACAGATCTGAACATATTCTCTTAAAAAAATCAATTTGAACCCAATAAAAAGGACTTGGTCTACTTTGCTGAGAGCAGAACCCTGATCTAGAGTAGAAGTAGAGCAGATCTGTATAGTGCGAATAGATATTGATCCACACGAATGAATTGGAATTGCTAAGGCTAACAGATGGTATATAAAAACCATTTGATCAATTTTCTTAATATCCTGCATATGTATATATTTAATGACAATAGTGGGGAACTCTCATGTGGAGATCTTCTTGACTCTACATTCTGGATGTAGATTGTTCCTTTGTCTTTCTCTTGTATATTATGTCTATCTATTATGACTACAACACAGAGATCTATTGTAACTTGTAACTACAACTAAATTTGTACTATCTTATCATCTTTATCGATGATATCACGAAGAGAGAATTACTAAATTGGTTTTAAGATGGAGGAGTTTTTCATGTATAATGAGCTATTTTCAAGTTCCAAAATATTTCATGGAAAATTATGATCGTAAGTTTATGAGATTTTTTATATAATGTGAAAATAGATTATAATCCAGATATAATAATATGGAAAGAAAAGATTAATTTATTATCTTAGATTGTAGAATTTTTATTTAATTTATATTTGTATCATCATTATTAAATTATTGGTCAAGTAAAATTGTAGTCTCTATTAGGAGTATGTCTTTATTAGTGTAAGCAGTTGGTTTGAAAGATTTTCTTTAGCTAATTAATTTTTTAGATTGATATTTGAATGAGATATTTGCTTAACCAAATAATTGTGTAGTTAAGAAGTTTTGTTTTAAAATAATATTTTTATGTATTTATATTTATGGAATTATATAATTTTCCATAAATTTGTGTGTAATAATCTCTAGTATCTCATTTTAATGTGGTATCAGAGCATGAGAGGGCTTAGGACATGGAGAGGAGAGTAAATTGTTTATTAATGTATTTGTCCATTAGTCCTAATTGAAGTCCTTGCTACCCAAAAGTAGATGAGCCATCGTTCTATGGACAAAATAGAACCAATGGTTGATGTGAGTCTGCATCAGTTAAAGTAGAAAGGAGTATTGCATCAGTTAAAGTAGAAAGGAGTATTATCTCTATTGTTGCATTACAACGGGAAAGTGTAAGAATTTAGATGAGTTGGTATTTGGCCTGAATCAATGTTGAGTCTTCTATATTCTTATAACCAAGCCTTGGAGAGACTGGCACTCTGTGGTAGTGAGATGATCAGAGATTAGGAAGATCTCTTATAATGTTGCCAATGTCTTTTCTTGAACAACTTGTGCATCAAGCATTGTCCAGTTTCAGATCACGGGATTGAGTTAGATCACGGGATTGAGTCTTCAATGTTAACTTAAGATTTTATTTATCTGTGTTTTGATCTTATAGAAATGGGAGAAGGATTCTCTGCAGACTCTATGCCTCCATGTAGTGATGACTTTGTTAAAATTGAGAGTTCCCACTTTCTTATTATAGTGAAGATGTGGAGGTGAGTAATTCTACTGGGAATGTGTCAAGTTTGTTTGAATATAGTTGAGAATATCCTGTCTCATATTGTACAACCCTTGTAGTTTATGGTTGGCCGAGGCCATTTCGGCCACGGGTGCTTTGTCAAAGGTTACAAAGGTGAAATCGAAAGTCAACCTGATGGAGTGAAAATCATCTTAAATCCAAGATGACAATAGCGATGGAAATTGATGTTTCGAGAGAGTTGGCAAGTTATTGGATAGAATTTTGTAACGAGGTGGCAAGTATCTACAAGAAGGTGCAAAATCTAAAGTGTAGAAGGATGAAAAAAAAGTTGCATACAATTGATCTAGGGGAATGTAAATGCTTGAGGAATCATGCATGTTTTCTTGTTGGTGGCATGCAATAATGGAAGTAGCACATGCAACAGTGTTATCCAAAATTTGGAAATGGATGTTTATAGCTTGGACTATGGAAGTCCATAATAAGACCTAACAATTGGAGAGAAAGTAGGGCAAGGGTCTTATAGTGTTGTCTATGATGGTATTTGGTATAGTTCAAATTTAATAGAAGGGAATCTATATTTTTAGAGGAGAAGTTGAGATTGCAAGATTCTAGAATTAAGGATCCAATTGCAACATGACAAAATCTCAAAGAAACTTGATTTTCAAGGTAAAGAAGAGTCTTAGCAAGAAATCTAATACAATTGTGGTAAAAGAAACCTAGTAATCTAGGTAATGTTAAAGTTTATGTCGTTTATGTCTTGGAATCAAAGTGAATGTACATATTGACTTGATTTTCAAGGTAAAGAAGAGTCTTAGCAAGAAATCTAATACAATTGTGGTAAAAAAAAAAAACTGGTAATCCAGGTAATGTTAAAGTTTGTCGTTTATGTCTTGGAATCAAAGTGAATGTACATATTGTGATTAGCGATCTCAATGTGGATTTATTTTGTTAGAATTTATCAGGCTAAGAAATAACAGGACAAACATGGATATCAAATATAATCACTAAAACTAAGATGAAGATTGAACCAATATGCTAAAGTTGAAGATGAAGATGTTCAAAATGTAAGTGTGAAATAAAATGGTAATACTTTCATCTATTACTAACTCTTACTAATGCATGTACTACTACTACAATTTTTCTAAATGTAAAAATCATTATTGACTCTACATAGTAAAAGGAGTTGTAGTTGGAAGGTTGTTCTAGCTATGAGCTTTTTCTCCCTTAACTATTTGTTGAATGGTGCACTATAAGGCCTGATTGGTAGGTGCAAAGAAAATGTAAAACTAATATGGATACATCATGTATCTAGGCTACTTTCCTAGAGTGAATGGCACTCATGTATCTTGGTAGATGGAAGTAAGTCCATAGGATGGCCAATTAATCAATCTTCATGGTCAGATTGATGTTAAGCACTGGAGTACAACAGGTTCTCAATCGATTTGAGGTATCATTAGTAGGATATTTTTCCAACTAGTACATGATGATAATTCCCTGAATGAAGGGAGGAGCATGGATACTTTTTGAGGTGAAAATGAATTGCACTATTCTCATTTGAGAAACCAAGTGTTGGTTGCAAGAATAATATTTTGGAATGATAAGTTTGTAGTAAGGAGGTCAAAGAAGTCCTGGATATATTAAAGAGCGTTGGAGTTTGGTACAAGAGTTGCACTTGATAATGCTTGTGGAGGCATTATGGAAACACATGACATTGGTTATGGAAACAATGAAAAAGGAAATATAGGAGGTTATTGAGGTTATTGAGGTCTAGTTGATTTGATCTATTCTCTCCAAGTAGTTAGCTTCTTAGATTAGCGTTTGGTTGAGATATTTGCTCAACCAAATAATTGTTTCTAAGAAAATTTTCCTAACTTGACACAACATTTTATCTATTTATATTTGTAAAATTACATTGTTGAATGGAATGCTACACAGATTTATGTGAAATAATATCTACTTTCTCATATTAACACTCAAAGCATGTATTGATCTCATAATGTAAATATATAGAGCATGTAACTAACCACCTCCACACCTAGATCTATTTGACAACTCATTGGTGGATAATGACAATGCAACTCATTGGTGGATAATGACAACGTCTCATTAATAGATAATAATGATATCTCAGATCTATTTGACAACTCATTGGTGGATAATGACAATGCAACTCATTGGTGGATAATGACAACGTCTAATTAATAGATAATAATGATAACTCAGAAGAATATGATCTTCAAGTTTGTGATTGTCTTGAGACCCATTATCTAACAATTTTGATGATTTTGTCTTTATTAGAGAGTCATGATCTAGTTTTATGTTTAGAAATAGTTAGAAAATATATTTGAAATGACCAACCTTCGTTTATTGCATTTCATTCTAGGAGTTAGAAGAGGATGCCGGCGGTTTCCTTTCTCAACTTAAATAATTAATAAACATATTACAAAAATTCAGAATAAAAATTGTAAACTATGTGATTCTCCAAAAAAATGAATCTTCCTTGTATCCTTATTTATCTCATTCATATTTAACCTATATTTCCCTTTTGTTAATGTGTTCTAAGAAATCCACTTGACGACTACAAAAATATGGTTAATTATATCAAGGGTACTTATCATTTTAGTATAATATGTACTTATCATTTTAGTATAGATATTATAGTAAAAATTTGAACCATTTGAATTTGAGTTTTTACACTAAGTCAGAATGGAAAAGAAGTAACATGATCAAAAATTCAATAATATCTATATATTTTCATCTTAATTCTAAACCCAAACCCAACATCTCATCTGGTATATAAAAAAAAAAAGGTAATTTCACTCGTGCATTTTTAGCACAATGCAAAGTAGCTTCACAGCCCAATGAGTAAGCTTGAATTTCTCTTTACAAAATGGATGGTATATTTTTACAATCACAACGAAATGCAAGTAGTTGAAAACCCTTTTGCTCATTATAATAGTTGAGAACTATGTGAAGCTTTCTCCTTATTAATTAATTGATACAACTAATGCAAGACATGGTCGCGTGATGTTTGTTATAGGGTATTAATAATCAAAATCATTAATATTTTTATAAAGTCTTTCACAGAAGCTATGTTTGTAAAACCTTTGGCTATAATTAAGCTTAAAAAATACCGTTATAAAAAAGTATGCAAAAATAATTTATTCCTTTATAAGAGTTATAAATTCTGAAATTAACAAGTTCATCGCACCTTGAATGATCCTAATAGGAAGTCTTAGACCAAGAAATTCATGACACCTTAGTGAAAGTTAAAACCTTCAGCATCTGTATCAGCCAATATGCATTTTTAACCAATCTGTAGTTCAAGCACTTCTATAACCTTGAATAATTCTATCACTCGATATTCACTTCCAACAACTCTGATTCGGTTTATCAAGCAATCATTTCCGACAAATCTGTTATTTAGTATAGACGCATTATGCTCGAGCTTTTGTGGTCCTTGGATGAAGAGAAGCAGGTGCTTTTATACTTCGGCGAAAGAGATGTCTATGTAAAATTTGTGTAACTTTAATAGAAAGCAGGCGTCCTACTATTTATCTTTAAAAAAAAAGGAATTTTTCCGAACTTTCGATTTTTTGCCATGCAAAAAGTGTGCATAAAAGGCGTCCTACTATTTATTTTAAAAAAAAGTTGGAATTCTTCCAAAACTTTCTATTTTTAGCAATGCAAAAGGTGTGCATAAACCCATAAAACCATGGCTTCTCTTAGTCTCAGATTTTTAGCAGAATAAATGGTTCTATTTAAATTTTTTTAATAGCTAAGATTATCTTATCCACACTGGTGGGATTATTTGCAAATCTATTCCCAATATCAAAACTCAAAAGACAGAAATTGAAATGTTCCATTTTTAGCAATGTAAAAAGTGTGCATAAAACCATGGCTCTTTTAGTCTAGGATTTTTAGCAGAATAAATGGTTTCTATTAAAAAAAATTTAATAACTAAGATTATCTTATCCACTGAAGTAAGATTATCTTATCCACTGAAGTAAGACTATTTGCAAATCTATTCCAAATATCAAAACTCCAGAGACAAAAATTAGTAATGGACTTGTTTTTTATTGCTAATATCAGATAAAAAAGAAAAATGTTATCACTGACCACAAGTATAAGAGATTACCTTGGCATTTACGGTGTGGTAAAGTCTGTTGTTAAAGGCAGATGAAGCAGCATTCGCAACTTCAAGCCCACCTTCTTCTAACGCCAATAGGATATACAGAGTCTCATCTTCGAAAGTGTTCGTTTAGATCTGAACACCCGAACCCACATGGTTTATTTTCTCTACAGGATATTCCAGATTCGACCCTCCATACAGCGGAGTTCTATTGCAAAATTTCTTGGAAGAAACATTTGCATATCGATCAAAGTTTACCTTCATTTTCTCTCTTTGGACTGAAATGTCTCACAGCTTCCAGTACTTGTTCTGACTATTGGTTTTCCCTGCACAACACAACATCAAATTTCCAGTCAATAAAACCCTAGAGAATACCGTGGAGAAACCCTAGATATTGAGCATGCAAAAACATACCCGAAGATTTTCCTTTGGTAGAAATGGACTAGAATTACACGATACACATTGGACATCAAATTTGTTGGTGAGGTCGTTATTACAAGAAATGGTAAATGCAATGAACAAGGACCTTTAATTAAACCTTAATCAGCAGATGAAAATGACGAAAATTTTGCCAAACAATTTGCACACCAGCAAGTGGGTCCGTGATATTCTGCAACAAGATTAGTATTCGATCACTCCCCCTTTCCAGCTAAGTACAAAATCCCGAACCATATCCTGATGAACAACCGAGGATCACAATAACACCTAAAGAAATGAGTTGGATCTGTTCTCAGACTGAAAAAAGTCTTCCACCAAACGAAACAAAAGCCTGTGGAAGATCATATAAGAAGATCCCAAGTCATTTTTAATAAGGAATATTATAAGCAATAATGAAATTATGGAGGGCAAACATCCATCGCAATATATTTTTTATTTTGCAAGTACGAAAAATGTTAAGCAACCAAGCCTACGCGAAAGGCAACATCCAGTTAAAGAAATCGTGCGTAGAGATAATTCTCTTTTTTGCTTAAGATCCAGCGGGCATAAAAATAAGTTTGGTGGGTTCTTTGTGGGACCATTTTAGCGGCAGCACGATAACTGGGTATGGATTTCCCAAAACACATATAAAATCTTCTATATTCTTCCATTATTTTTAACGTGCTTAAGTTTAGGTACAGTTGTCTTCCATGTGCACCGATGACATATTTTATTTTTCCATAATATTTTATGTACAGAATATTTTCACGTGCATAATGCAACCTATTAGTTCAAACACGTTTCAATCTGGAGTATAATTATATAATGATTCTTATTTTCAATTATTTTTCTACGTATTTAAAGTTCCGAAGTTTCGGAATTGTATTCAAGTTGACCCTGCCTTTTTCTTTCCTCTTTCTTTCCCCGTTAGAAGAGTATTTTCTTTTTATCACATGATGAATTGGTAGTAAGATATACCAAATATGTTATGATTTAGCCAGCATACCAGGACACTATATTCAATGAAATTTGAACTGCGATATGATTTAGCAAGAGCAGGACACTATATTCAATGAAATTTGAACTGCGATATGATTTAGCAAGAGCAGCATGTATAGCAGGACACTATATTCAATGAAATTTGAATTGCGATAGGATTTAGCAAGAGCAGCATGTATATCAGAACACTATATTCAATGAAATTTGAAATGGTGAAATTTGAATTGCGATATGATTTAGCAAGAGCAGCACGTATACCAAGACACTATTCAATGAAATTTGAACTGCAATATGATTTAGCAAGAGCAGCATGTATACTAGGACACTATATTCAATGAAATTTGAACTACGATATGATTTAGCAAGAGCAGCATGTATATTAGGATACTATATTCAATGAAATTTGAACTGTGGTCTGATTTAGCAAGAGCCCTGCACATACCACGACACTATATTCAATGAAATTTGAAATGCATTCTGATATTTGAAATGCATTCTGATTTAGCAAGAGCCCTGCACATACCAAGGCACTATATTCAATGAAATTTGAACTGCAGTCTGATTTAGCAAGAGCTGGGAGATCATAGCAGGACACTATACTTAATGAGATTTGAACCGAAGTCTTGTAGACTTCACCCAACTAGACCACATTCTTAAAAGAGTATTTTCACCTGCATAATATGATTAACAATTGGTACTCCACAGGTATCTGGGTTATGTTTGGACCAGCTGTTGAGAGGTTTGTTATCATTTAGCATGCATTTCAATATTTTTTGAGTTTATTCTAATTTTAACTAAATTTTGCATGATTTATCTAGTGAGGATGTTTTATTTTTGGTATTTGTTAGTGTTTGATTAAAAAAAAATCTGTAAGTGGTCATTCTGTCTGTGAATGTTATGACAATTACACTGTTATATCTATTTTTGGTATTTGTTAGTGTTTGACAAATAATTTTAAAATTGGAAAAAAATTAATTTTATAAGTGATCATTCTGTCTGTGAATGGTATGACAATTACCGATATAGTATGTCTGCATTGTCCATACCGGTTGCAAGTTCTTTAAGTAAGGGCTAAACAAATCTCCAAGTCACTGTGCTGACTACGGGGAGGGCGCGGGGAGGGCGCGGTGGTGTTGATTGAGAATGAATTATGTTTCTTTGTACCGATAAAGCTTCCATGCTCGGTACAATGTATTCCTCCACGCCATCATTGTGATGGCAATTTATTGTTCTCTTTATTTCTTCACACATTCATCAGAATGATGACAATTCCGCAAAATGCGATTGCAATTAAAGCAATGCCAAAATGATGAGCTATTCTCCATGCTTAAATTCTCTGATTTAAAATTCTTCTGGCTTACATTCTTTGACTTAAAAAAACATTTTGGTGCCTATAGAAACCATACACTCTAGCTTTCACCAGAGCAATTTTGAATTTGCATAGAATTATAGAAAAACGGAACAGCCTACAAACAAAGAAACGATATAGATATTTATTTATTAAAGACTGGTTAAAAATGAATTACTTTTACATAAAAGCTAAAAATTACTTTTAGACTACTTAAGTTCCATAAATATGTAGATGCGGTCGAGCACAGAAAATTATTTTTCTTGATACATTTACAGTAATAGGAACTCAACAAATCTAATTCGATTCACATTGCAATTTGTTACATGAAGGTCCTCAAAAAAAGTTATGTGAGCTTCTTGGAGCTCTCGATGAAGGGATCGCAGGGTTCTCCATATGGAGCGCCTCTATGTTTGAAAGCTTATGTTGTTCAGAGATTCTCACAACAGGCTCCATTGTAGTGATAACAATGTACAAATTATAGTGAAGCAGTTTAAATTTTATCATTAGAATGTTCAAACCCCTATCATTGTCAAAAAGCTCTTGGTCACTTTCGCTTTGGTGTCTTCCCAGTTATTTCGATGAGTCCCTGCCTTTTATAGAACATAGAATTCTTATAACTTATCATAATATAGTAGTGTGTAAAAGTTATGAAGTTTCTTTAAATTGCAGAGCTCCACACTCACTCTTGTACCTTCCAAGCACATTCCACTTCACCTATTGCATTATAGAAAAATCATTAATATTTTTATTTTTTAAGAGTGAGGAGCTCCGCACTCCCACATAATTATTAAAAAACATTGTGCTCTTTTGTATGTTGCATTATAGTTGGAGTAAAATGATATTTTTTTGGAGTGCGTAGTTAATGAGCATTGTAAGGAGATCCGAATTGCTGCACAACTCTGCACTCCTCCACAATAAATTGTGTGGGAATGTGGAGCTCTGCACAATGCTCATTAGGAGTTTGTTTATGATGCTTGTGGTCCAAATACAAATTATGAGATTCAATATTGTGATCTGGGTTATGATCTTCAACATCCATGCTTGTTAAGTCCACATTGCATGGATTGTTGGATGGTGAACTTATTATAGTGGAATCAATCCATGCCATATTCTCATTTTCCCAGTTTCATTCCTTTTGGGGAGAGGGCATTGCTAGAAGTTTCACCCCACCCTTGAATATCGAATCCATTCTATAATTATCTATATTTTCTTCATCAGTATGTTGCTCTCTATTCTTTGTCGCCCACTCACACTCATTGGGTTGGTTGCATAATTGCCAGCAATCTGAGACTTTCCTTTAGGTAGGTGGCACCCCACCCACCCAAGTAGTCAGGGATCGATAGGGAGCAGCACCTGGATAGTGACTTACCTGTAGTTTACGTCCCTCACGATAACAATGATCATTTCGCTATCACTTACTTGACTTAATCGATCGCGCTCACTTGCACTTCTATTAAGCAACGCCAAACAATCTATTAACCTAGTTATTGGTGTAGTTGCTAACTATTGATAATCTTGCCTGACTTCCATACATGAGCTAAAGAAATAAATGCATCTCCTCCTCAGATGTTTTGTCAGCTACGAGATAAAAGGTCATTACTATTTCCTTTATCGAGATTCAATGGGCTCTCCACTTTATTCCACTACCCTAAAATGGTAGCCTCAAGCCCTATATAATTTGACCTTTGCAAATGAACTTTCCACATGTGTTATTTTTAATTTCTAGTGGGATCTCAAAGTTTCTGTGGAACAAGATAACCGAAACTTAAAGATTTCAAATGGTTTCCCCCCTTGTGGGGTTTTTCTTGGTATTTGACAAAACCTGTGTCTCTTGTTGATGTGTTGATTGTTTCCTTTGTCATTGCATTTATTGTTATATCTTCAATTTCTGTTAATGATTGAAAATATTAAATGTTATTAGAAAGATTTCTAATTGAAGTGTTGAATTGGGCTAAAGTAATTGATACACCATAGAACAATATGAAAATTTAACATGGTATCATAGCTAAGGTGAAGGACAAGCCCAAAAGGAGACAAGTATTGAAACAATCATCTTTGGAAAAGTTGAAGGAGCCAATCTAGTCAGGTCAAGGTGTCTTCCTTCTTCAAGGAAAATGAGAAGTTGGGTGACTCATCTCCCTTTTCTGCATCAAAAGTCAGGTTGGAGTTCACAGCTAACAACAACGATGTTTTGGATTACATTCAAGGAAAGTACATGAACCTCCAGAGAATGCTTCCACTATTGTTAAGAATAAGCACAAGAAAGGTGAGTTAAAAGAAAAACAAATTATAACTAATGGTTTACAAGATAATTTACTTGCATATGTTGGAAATTCGAGGAAGTCTAAGGACATGTATGATAATATAGTTGGAATGTATCAAGTCAAGAATTTGAATGAAATAATCTCCTTGGAAGATCAACTCAAAGACACAAAGATGAACAAAGGAGTCTGTGAAATTCTACATTATGAGGATATATCATCTTAGAGATTAATTGCAAAGAGATGGGGAATTTGTGTCTAACAGGGAATTGGTGATTATGACCTTAAGAGGTCTCCCTTCTATTTGGGAAACCTTCATTACTACTATAAGCAACAACAATACCCACCAATCATTTGATGAAATTGTTGGAAATCTCACTTAAGAAGAATCAAGGATGATATCAAGAGGAAGGATTCAAAAGCATGAAAAGGGAGAGCCCACTGCATTTGTCACTCAAAACAAGAAGAAGAAAGGAAAAGGAGGTCCATAAAATTCAATAAAACCTCCACCTCGAGATGCAAATAAAAGGAATGATAGATCATCATCTTACATTGAATGCTACAATTGTCACAAGAAGGGTCATTATGCTTGAGATTTCCCTGTGAAGAACAATGGTTCATGCTACAACACTATAAGAAATAACAATAGGTTTGATGATCAAATAAGAAGAGAAGAACGAAGAAATGATTGCAATGGAAGAGATGGAAGAAGAAGAAGAGATGCTCCTAGTGACCATGAAGAACATCATCGTTCCCAAAAGAAGTCAAGATTCTCCAAGTATGAAAGTAATGTTGCAAATCAACATGAATATATTCTTATTTCTACCCTTACAACTAGTTCATTTCCTCTGGATTCGTGGGATAGTTGGTTGGTTTATAGTGAGGCCACTCATCACTTCTCTAGATATACAGAAGTTCTCTCTAATTTGGTAGAGGGAGTCAAATTTGAAAATTATTCTTGGAGACAACTCCACTCATCCCGTCAAAGGCTTTGGGTCCATCAAATTTCATTTGAATTCTAGGGAATCTATTTTGCTCCATGATCTAATGTATGTGCCAGGATTGAAGAAGAATTTGGTGTCAATATCTGCTTTGGAAGACAAAGGGATAAGGGTTGTCTTCATCAAGGGAAAGGTTCTTACTTGGTCTGTTGGATCACCTATGAGAGATGCATTCACATCGGGATCAAGATATAAAGGACTTTATAGGGTTACTGGAAGACGTATTCTAGCATTGATCTATGATATTAATCATCTAAGTGATCTATAGCACCGAATATTGGCCCATCTACATTATGATACTCTTCCAAAGTTGGAACAATTGGTCTTTGGGATTCCCAAGGTTCAATCTCAACATGATGGCGTATGTCTAGGTTATGCCAATGGAAGGAAAACAAGGGGACCATTCCCCTCTAGTGAGAATGTAATATTCCTAACCTGGAATATACCTCAAACCCCAGCAAAAACTCCAACCAAATATGTGCAAATGATATAATAACCCAGAAGTGATAAAATAACAGTGGAACAGCATATAATAACATAAACCGGAAATATAAGGAGATACACAAGAAATGCATCGAGGAAATTGCTAAGCCATTTTATTATACTGAGCAATAAAATGAGTACAAGAGGTGATCAGGCAGATGGCATCTCGACTTGCACAAGGAAAGTGAAGAAATACTCTCAGAATGACAAGAATGGTCTCTCTGCATGGATGTTGCTACTGCTGCCAGAAAACAAATGATGATTCGGGGCTGCTCCCCTCCTTAGAAAAAGCTAAAACTCTGGATTCGGGCTCTACTCAAGAAACCCAGAAATCTTTCCTGGAATGGCCAACCCCCGAAAATAACCCTCCTGGGGATCTGCGCAGTTCCTCCAAGGCGCTACGCTACCTCCGAAAACCCCTCTAAATTCTGCCTGAAACTCCACCTAAAAACTCTACCAAAATCCTCCAATAGGCAAGGGTTGGTCCCCTACTCACTCGCACAGCATAAATCGTCCTGAAAACCACAATCCCCAACAGCTGCCAGAAAGAACTGTGTCCCTCTCCTAGTGCTGAGCAGTCCTCAAAAATACTGCTAAAATTGCTACTAGAATGCTGAAGAAACTACTGATGAAACACCAAAGGAAATACCTTGCCCGAACAGGCACTCAAAGTCCCCCGGGGCTAAGGGTGAGATCTCCGAACGGAGACACTTGATGCACTAAACAGTGCTGCAAACTAGCTAAACAGCCAGCGTGCTCAGAAGTCGAACGACTAGCTCCAAATGCCCATAACTGAATGATCCAAAATGAGGGGGTTCCTCTCTATCTTATAGCCTCTGCCTCTCACAATCCCTAGACCCACCTTCTCCTGCGTGATCCCCTTCTTGCCATGTGTTCCTTCCCTCCTGCATAGTCCCTCCATGTGTCTGCGTGGACCCCACTTCTGCGTCCCCCTTTGGCCCATTTGGTTCCCCTTTAAGTCACAACGTTGTGCTACCTAAGAAATGACTTTTTATTCTAAAGCGAGTTATGTTCCCCCTTACTCACTTTTTATTTACAAATAACTATAGAAGGCAAAAATTGGACAAAATAAAATATTCCAATTAGTCATAGCTAATTAGGAATATTACAGAGAACAAGACAAATGACATCCTCCATCTCATTCATTGTGGTCCAATGCTCGCACATTCTATTGGCGACCATCTCTACTACATCACCTTCGTTGATGACTTCTCATGAAATACATGGATATATTATTTATGAAACCTTTGAAATGTTAAAGGAGTTCAAAGCTTTGATCAAAAATCAAACAGGGAAGAAAATCAAAGTATTCAGGTTTGAAAAAGGTGGAGAGTACACATCTAAGGAGTTCTTTG
Source organism: Pinus taeda (assembly GCA_000404065.3). Classification (NCBI taxonomy): domain Eukaryota; kingdom Viridiplantae; phylum Streptophyta; class Pinopsida; order Pinales; family Pinaceae; genus Pinus; species Pinus taeda. Next base: position 250,368 of record APFE030945207.1, on the reverse strand, counting down.
ATTTTTGCAAGAAGGAAGGTATAAAGAAAGAGACAATTGTGCCCTATAATCCCGAACAAAAGGGAGTGGCTAAAATAAAGAATGGGTCCATTATAGAAGCTACACATGCATTGCTCCATGATCAAAAGTTTCCAAAGTTCCTTTGAGGAGAAAAAACAAATGCTTTCGTATATGTTCAAAAGAGGGTGCCTCATCAAGAATTAGACAAAAATACCCCCCAATAAGTATTCACAGATGTCAAGCCCGATGTTCATCATCTTCATATCTTTGGATACCCCGTATACTTTCATGTGCCGAAGGAAAAAAGAAATTAGTTGGAGTCCACAAGAAGAAAAGGTATGTTTGTTGGATATCGTGAAAATTATAAAGATTTTAGAATATATGTTCTTGGTCAAAGGAAGGTTGAGATTAGCAGAGATGTAACATTTGATGAATATGTTTTCCTTAGTGAAGAAAGGGACCTTCCGCTGCCTCCTCCTCTTAAGAATAATTATTGTATGGATACTTTAGATGGTCCTTTCATGCTCAAATCTGAGACAGATATTGTTGCTGATCATGTGGAGCCCATGGATCCCTTAGATACTCCTCCATTTGATCCTCCTCCCAAGAGAGGCCACTTTGGCTTCAAGACACATTATAGGATGATGAGAGACGAGCTCTCGTTTGAAGATCATTTAGAGAAAGGAAGAAGCCATGCAGATACCAAGGATGTGTTGCAGCCATGAGCACGATGATTCAATATTAACCTCCCACCTTTAAAGAAGTTGTGAAGGAAAATTTTTGGAAAGATGTTATGGCCGAAGAATATGAATCAATCATGAAGAATGATGTATGGGATATTGTGCCGAGACCAAATGGGAAATATGTGGTGACTTCAAAATGGTTATTCAAGATCAAATATAAAGCAAGGTTCATGGCTCGAGGATTCTCCCAAAAATAGGGATATGATTATGATGATATATTTTCACCTATGGCTCGATATACAACTATTCGTTTGATAGTTTCCCTTGTAACTCAAGGATGGACCTTCATCAGACGGATGTGAAGACATAATTCCTTCATGGCATGTTACAAGAAGAAGTGTACATTAAGAAGCCATAGGGATTTGAAGTAGAGGATCAAAAGACACATGTTTGTAGGTTGAAGAAGGCATTGTATGGTTTGAAGCAAGCCCCTAGAGCATGGTACACCCTGATAGATAGTTATTTAATGAATATGGGATTCATAAGAAGCAATATCGATCCTAACCTCTACTTCAAGATAGTCCAAGGTATGTCATTGATTTTAGTTTTATATGTTGACAATCCATTCTTGATAGGTAGTGAGCCCTTGATGATCGATTATAAGAGGGAGTTATCCTCTGAATTTGAGATGAAGGACCTTGGACTCATGCACTACTTTCTAGGCCTTGAGGTGTGGCAAAGGCCCAATGATATTTTCCTCTCACAAGGAAAATATGTTGTGAAGATGTTGGAGAGATTTGGAATGACAGAATGCAAGTTCCTACCCACACCGATGGAAATGAACTTCAAGAAGTTTTGCGGAGAGGTTGTAGGACCCGATTTGGCAAATCCATCTAAGTATAGACAATTGATTGCGGTTATGATGATCCTAGTGAACACACGTCCATACATATGCTATGCAATGAATACATTGAGTCAATTCATGACTGAGCCTCTACATGTACATTGGATCACTTCCAAACACGTTTTGAGATATTTCCATGGGATGATCACAATTGGTCTAAGATATTCTTTAGGGGATGTTCAACTTCATGGATACACTAATGTTGATTGGGCAGGAAATATTTTCAACAAGAAGAGTACGTCTGGATGTTGTTTTAGCCTTAGAGTTGCCATTATATCTTAGATGAACAGGAAGAGGAAGTTTGTAGCATTGAGTAACACAAATGCATAGTACATTTCCACTATCATGGCTAGCTGCGAAGTAGTTTGGTTAAGGAAGCCCTTTGGAGAGTTATTTGAGCAGGTCCTAGAGACTACAGTGATATACTATCACAAGAAGAGTGGGATCCATCTGGAAAATAATCTCACATTTCACGACAAGTCCAAGCACATAGAGATCTGATATCACTTCATTCAAGACATGGTGTTGAGAGGAACCATTAAACTCCATCACATATCGACAGATGAGCGTATTGCATATATTCTCACCAAGGTTTTGTTGAAAGGAAATTTTTTAGTCTTCAAAGAGCAACTTGGACTAATGGATGTGACCCGTCTTGATAAGGGGAACTGCTTATCAAGAACACTTGGCTAGCTCTTTCCCGCTGTCTGAGCTCCTAGGGTGAGGAATTGAGATGAAGAGTTACTGTGGTTAAGGGATTTCTTGACAATATGGTTGTAGATATGTCTCCCCTATATGTTACCCATAGGATTGGAGATGTTACCCCCTTATCTTGGTCTTTATAGAGTATACCCCATTTGGAATCATACCCACAAGATGGGCTTGTTGGGAATACCACTCCTCGTTTGGCCAACGGGTTGAGAGTGTACTTGGGGGTGTACAACCCAAGATGATTATGATGCAGGTGCTCTACCATGTGACTCTTGAGGGTCATTATTGCGAATATCAGTGGGAAATAGGATGGGTTGATATGTGCTCCCCTCTATCACCTATTGCTCGATATGGGGTTATAGATATTTATCTCCCCCATGATATTATGGGTTGAGATGTGCTCCTCGATTTGGTTTCAGGTTGAGATGTTCTCTCTGATATTGTTTTCGGATTGAGATGTGCTCTTTGATGATGTAGAGGGTGGTAGCTTCAGCTCCTCGGTGATTCTTCTTCTTCAGATTCGAGAATTTTTCAACAGATAGAGTAGAGTAGATACGGGACATGATATGACGAAAGGATATACATGACATGATGCAGGTGGAATTCCCCCTAGTTGAGAGGGAGTGTTAAAATTGGAAACTAAGGCCCAATTCCACTTTCAACATCTCATTTTATGGAGATTATTATTTCATTCAATTCCACTTTTCGAGAGGACTAGAATCAACCTAAATATCATCAAATTTGAACAAGGGGAAGTGTACTTTATGAAGAAAAACCCACATATGCACATTTGGATAGGTCAACCCTAAGGGTAAATTAGTCACCTTTGGAATCCTATAAATACAAGTGACCTCAAGCTCATTTGTATATCACCAAGAATCTTCTTCTTCTCTTCTTCATTGATGGTTCACACAGTTCTGAGGCTAGGTCAACAAAAATAAGTTTACAAAGGTCTGAAATTACAGGGTCTGAAGCTCACATCTGTTTTTAGGGTTTAGGGTTACAGTCACTGGCTCATCAAAGGATAAATTCAACTGCATTCGCTAGCTTGCAAGCTCAAGGGAGCGACTGGGAGTTTTCAGTCACTCGTACAACTCCTCTCCCTATGACTAAAAAGTTTTACTGAAATTTTTTCGTTGACCAAAGTTGACCACAAACATGAAAAGTTGTCTCTGATATATATTGATGTTGGAAATATATTTCTAAATGTTATTGGGTTATTTTTCTTAATGATATTATATTGCGCTCATTTTACTCTCTCCTAAACATTTTATGGCAATATAATAAGAAGAAGAATTTCATAAGGTTTTCCCTCTTGTGGGTTTTTTCCCTAGTCTTTGAACAAACCTGGTGTCTCTTGTTGATGTGTTGATTGATTCCTTTGTCATTACATTTATTATTCTATCCTCAAATACTGTTGATGATTGAAAATATTAATTTCTATAAGAAAGGTTGCTAACTGAAGTGTTGAATTGAGCTAAAGTAATTGATAATTATAGAAAAATCTGGAAATTTAACACCTCGAAGTAGAGTTCTTTTTCTTGTGTCAAGCTCGTTAAATATGAAACAAGTTTCTTAGATAAGAGTTAATTTCTTGTGTCAAGCTCGTTAAAAAATGAAACAAAGTCCCTTGAGCATAGTTCTTTGCCTGTGTCAAGCTCATTAAAAAATGAATCAAAGTCCCTTGGGCATAATTCTTTTCCTGTGTCAAGATCGTTAAAAAATGAAACAGATCCCCTTCCAATTCAATTCTTTGATTAGATCTCATAAATTCCCAATCGAGTCTTTCACTTGATCTCGTAAATGAACCTTCATTCCATCCACCTATTAGTAACCAGTAGTCTACTTAAGTGAATGAAATGAAGCTTGGGGGCATGTGCCTAGAATCACATTATTATCGTGGGGGCATGAAAACTTATATCAAGCATAGTTTTCCTTTGTTTCAAGCTTGTGAAAAAGAAACCACTCTCAAGCATAGTTTTTTCTTGTTTCAAGCTTGTGTAAAAATGAAACTAATTTCAAGCACTCTCAAGTATAGTTTTTCCTTGTTTCAAGCTTGTGTAAAAATGAAACCATTCTCATGCTATCCTTTATGATTACTACTTTTATCAACCTGTTTATGTCAAATGAGACTTTTTTTTCTTTTTCCATCGTCACCATCTGTTTGGCCAATCATATGCTTTCACTTGGTTCCTTTACCATTTCCTTAAGAACCGTTGTGATGAGTGGTCTTATTGGCCAACCTCTTAACCTTTGCATGTTTCGAGGGGTTCCATCATGACTGAAACCAATTGCTACCCTTTATACCACTCGTTCCTCTGGGAGGAGTTATCTTTTAGCTCTTTTCAAGCTCCCTAAACATGAAAATATTTTCAAGAACTTATCTTTTAAAACTTGTTAAAGCAAATTAAAAGACATCTACTCAGTACAAGTTTAACCATTTTCCAGACTTCGATAAACTATTTACGAAAAAGGAATACCTTAGTTGAACATGGATAAGAGGTTTTCTTGAGTATTGGTTTTTGTATTTTTGAATTGAGGAGAAGATTTACGAAAAGGAACCTTTGGAGTTTTCTTTTTCCCCTTTTTTTCAAACTCTCTAAATATCAAAAAGAATTTGAGCTACACCTTCTTTAGTGATGCAAGTGCATCTAACCTGGGTCAATTGTTTATTAGAGGAGTTATTTTGTAAAGTTAGGATTCAATTAATTAATGTATTTTTCCTAGAGTTTTTAAGAGAAAATGATCCTTCTTGTAAATAGGAGAAGATTCAAGAGTATTGTGGAAGGTTTGAGAAGATTATGGATTAGTTATCTCTTATCTAGGGATAAGGGATTGGATGAGAGATTTTAAAGATCAAAAGAGATATTTTAGGAGTTAGTTTAGGGATCTAGAACCTACCTTGGGTTCAAATCCATTTGTATAAATTGAGGTGAGCCATGAGACATGTATGTATGTAGAAGTGCAAGAGTGAGTGTGAGGAATGAGAGGCCAATCATTGGGCCAATATTTCTCTTGTAATTATTTATTAATTAATTAATTATGAGTTTTTATGTGCATATGTGTGGTGTGTGATCTTCAGTTAGTTTTATATGATGTTTGTGTAAAATGCTATGGTTATTGACCTGCATCAAATTTTTGGTATCAGTGCAAGATAAATCAGGTGTGAAGAATTAGTGGAGGAACGTTGTAGATGTTTCGATTGTACATGCGAGATACGCATGATCCAATCCAATCCATGAAATGTGAAATTCATTCTCCAAGAAGAGAATGACATTCTGATGTCATAAAGCCCGTGGTCATGATTTTAATCATTATACATTCTCAATCAACTAGAATTTTGATTATCAAGGAAAGAAGAAGCGGGAGATCCATATAAAATACATGGTTGTTAGACAAAGGAGGACACATTATCAAGACCTACAAGCTGGAGACTGTCTCTGGACGGTCTATCCGATGCTTTTAGAAATTTTGTCAATTTAAGAAGGCCACATCGCATTATCCGATTAGCATTGCTATTGAAGCCAGCGGAAGGGCATTCCAGTTTTATGAATTTGGCGTGTTCACAAGCACACTGCAAAAATTTCTTCTTACCGTATACTTGTGTTGTTTTGCAATAATTTAACATTTTCTCTAAGGCATTGGTGATTGTAAGGGATAGCAAAGAATGCAGGATCTCCATCAAATCCTAAATTCTTAGGATTTTTAAGTTTCGAGAAGAATAAAAGTGTGCGCATATCACTAGTGACATCGTTGTCTGCTTTGTTTAATTAGCCTTCAAAAGCCTGTGTTAATTTGTTCTACTTCATAGGACAAATTCGCAACAATGTCTAAAGACTGACGAAGTATAAATTGTGAGCGCGCTAATTTCAATGGTAGCTAGAAATCCTCCTTTGAAATTCTCATAAAAGACTCAACCTTGAGCTCATCATTTTTTTTGGGTTCATTCATTTCAATTTTCAACACATTAGGAGGAGAAAATTCTCATGATGGAGCATGGTAGTTTTTAATTTATGATGAGATATAATAAGTGGTAAGAAAGTATTTATTTAATATTTTAAGAGTTAAACTTTAAGTTGCAACGTGTGCTCTCTTCATAAAAAGGAAAATGTGGAAGAAGTGGATTCAAGGTTTCCATCTTCACCTTTTTGGTATTTAAAATATGTGCCACTTTTATTTACCATAAAGCCTTCAACATTAACGTAATGAAGTTCACTTACAAAGTGATGATGATAAGGGTGAAACAATTATGAAATACGCGAGAGTAAGATTTGAAAGTCAATAAAATTATCTACGTTGAATACTTAAAAGTCATTGGGTCAATTCATGAAAGTTATGGAAATTTTTAAGATTTTTTAATATAATGCGTCAAGTTAGAAGTGAATTTGAGAGTCAAAAGTATTTAATGTAAAAGGGTGCATTTTCTGTTGTACCAATACCCAAGGTCCATTAATGCAGAATTGATGTAAAATTCTAGAGTCAAAAGGAAATTTAGAGTCCAGTCAAAAGTTCCATTGATTGTAATGAGTGCATGATCGGAAGAGCCCGATACCCAAAGTCTAGTCAAAGTGTTGTAAAGACAATTTGAAGAGATATTGCAATTGTTGTAGCAAAGGAAGCAAAGGAGGAAAGGAGTGTTCATAAAGAAGGTTCAAGTGAAGTGAACCATTGGCCAAGTTTAGAGGAGATAACTTGGTAAAGTGATTCAATTGCAAGTTATAGTGAACAAGGTGAAGTTCACGAAGGGAGAAGAATATGAAGATGAAGATTCCAGAGAAAGGCCACGATGATGCTATAGCAGTTGACATTGGTAATAAAGAGAAAGAGATCGTTGAATCAAAGGAACGACTTGAGGTGCTAATGGAGTTGTTACAAAGACAGAGACGCAGATGGGTAATAAAGTGAACAATTAAATGACCAATTAAACAGTTGATGGAAAGAAGACTGAAGCACAAACTAAAATTTTTAGAAGCAGAGAAACTCCAGACAAATCTATACATTGGTGAACCAGAGCAAGGACCATTGTTGGGTGACGATGATGATGATGTGAGCGTGGGTTTGATTCCCACAAATAGAACCATAAATTGTTCTGAACAACAGTTATTGAAGACTATTGTGCAGATTGAAAAGAGGTCAGAACAACCTAAGGATGATTAATGTATGGATAGGGACACCAATAAGAAAATTGAAGAAGATGAGGAAGAGTCAGTGGACAACTTGAAGGATTGTATGCTACATAGGGAAAAGATGCAGGAAGTCATAAGTGAGACCTCCAGGTCTCGTGATTTTGAAACTAATACTTATTTTGTGTTTGCAGGTAGTGGAGAATCATAAGAAACTGAGAGTAAGTTGGAAATTAAGGAAGCTCATGAACCATTGGAGGAACCTATGCAAGTATACAAAGGCATAGATATGGAGGTTGTTGCTGCAGAAATGGATTTTTTAGAGGATTGGTTGGACAATCCAAAGAACAGTTGTGAATCAAATGAAATGATCATGGACTGCAACAATTTCATAGAGGATGAGGACGAGGTTTCAATGAAGAAAATGTAGCAGCAAAGTGGCAATAATGAGGACGACTTCCAAGAGAAGAGACAAAGAATGATAGAAGATGAGTGATATCCTAGTGAATTCATGGAGGACAACAGTGATTTTCAACAAAGAATGGGTGATTTTTACCAGCAAGAAGACAAGTTAGACATGACAATTGAAGAGAATACAAGATTTATGGTGAAAGTGTCACAAAAGAGACATATTGCAGGAAGGAAAGAAGATGGCAGAAGCTTGCTGATGACAACAGAACAAGCATATATTCGCAAGGAGAAGGGAGAATTGCAACATAAAGTTTGGAAGCGTGGAAGACAAGAAAAGATAACCATAGAACATCAACAACATAACAAAGTACATTATCAACGACAAACTAAATTTTGGGATCTAGGAGGATTTTTATCAGCTTATGAAGATTGATGGTCAGGAGACCATGATTTTCTTTTACCTGGGGATTCTGATGCAAGACCATCTAACCTTGGTCAATTGTTTATTAGAGGAGTTAGTTTGTAAAGTTAGGATTTAATTAATTAATGTATTTTCCTATAGTTTTTAAGAGAAAATGATAATTCTTGTAAATAAGAGAAGATTTGAGAGTATTGTGCAAGGTTTGAGAAGATTATGGATTAGTTAGCTCTTATCTAGGGATAATGGATTGGATGAGATATTTTAGGGATCAAAAGAGATATTTTGGGAGTTAGTTTAGGGATCTATAACCTACCTTGGGTTCTAATCCATTTGTATAAATTGAGGTGAGCCATGAGGAGTGTATGTATGTAGAAGTGTGTGAGTGAGTGTGGGGAATGAGAGGCCAATCATTGGGCCAATATTTCTCTTGTAATTATTTATTAACTAATTAAATCTGAGTTTTTATGTGCATATGTTTGGTGTGTAATCTTCAGTTAGTTTTATATGATGTTTGTGTAAGATCAAATGGTTAATTGACTTACGTCAGTTGGACTCATAAAAACATCAAACAACAGTGGACTAGTCAAACATGACGAGACCAAACCACCCCTTCTCGAGGTTTGTTAAAAATACTTAGATGGATTCATCTAAATGATGAAATTATAAATCAATCATAGGTTATCCTCCTCAAGCTTCTCAAAAATAAAGAGGTATTGGTCAGAAATGACTGGAAAATTGGGAAAACATGGTACCTAACCTATCAATGGTAGTGATTCACTCTTCAACATGACACTCTTCCACTTCATCTTTGTGGTTCATGGGTTGGGAAATCTTCTCACCTCTTTGATTCATTACACCATATTTAAAATCCTTCATCATCGGTTTTGGGTCAATGTCGCTAACTCCATCTAGTGTCGCTGATATTTTCAAGAGAAATCCCTCAGTTGACATCTGCTACGATACTCCTAAGCCTTCATTTCATGTATGTCTCGCCTTAAACTTCTTTGCATCAACATTATTCCACCTCAAATCTTGATACCCATTTCGTATCGTTGATGAGGGATATATCAAGGCCCTCCTATGATGGGTCGCTTCATGTAGACATCAACTCATTATCTAGGAAGTGAACTTAGAAACTCCCTTCAATTTCTTTGATTTGCATAGATCAATGGCACGTTTCCTCACTTTCAGCGATGTGTTTACATCATTGGCCTTTGACTGAAAGATTCTGTGTGGTGTTCGACTTCAGCTCATTTATTCACACCATGTAGATTGTACTACAATACCTTAAGATCCATTATCATTATCGATGGTTTCTCTTGCATATGTTAACGACTTACATCATTGGCGAGTAATCAAAGGGTGTCTACCATGCTTGAATTCAGTTCATTTATTCACATGGTTACACTCATACTATCGAGTGATATATTGAACGAGATAGAAGATCTCGGATCTAGTTTCATTCATTCAAGCTGTTATTTCAGGATTCATACTAAGATCATAGAGTATGCTGGCTATGATCATACAAATAGTCATCCAAGCATGGGTCCACACTTTTTCATCAATGAACAAGACATTTTCATCATTGTGCATGTAATATTGGCTTATATGTTGAGCATGGGTATGCCTCCCTTAGAAACGATATCATGATGAAAATATGTATTGTGACAGATAATGATATTGACTAAGTTTTCCTTGATCCGAGCTTGTCACAAAGTAAAACAATTTTGTCCTCAGCCACTTCTTATGACTTTGTGCTTTAGGGGGGAATCTGTTACATACCATTTAATCACATCAACTCAAAAGGCCTAAAAAATTGGATCAATCAACATCGTAAATACTTTGTCATTATCCCTTTGCAAAGCCCTAAGCATGACCTCTCCAAAAACCCTGAGTTTTTAGGACAAATTGCTCAAAAACTCTATTTTTATCCCCAGTGCACCTTGCCTCCTTAGCCACTTGCATTCAACACATGTTGCATGTTTGTCCACTTGCGATGATCATCACTTGTTACTCCCTTCTACAGGTGCGATGATTCTATAAATTCAGGAAAATTAAAAAATATCTCTGAAGCTTCCTCTTCCAAAAGCTTCCAAGGTAGTTTTAACTATTTACCATGGATATAGAACTCGAATCATATCTTGAAGACCTTATCTCTTATCCCTTGAGCTCATCTTCCCCTCTTAAGTGGATCTCAAACCTAGATTGGTAATTAGTTAAGAATTTTGAAACTACCACACTCCTATAAATTTACTGCCTCCCATAAGGTTCGTGTGGGCTTTTGGAGATTGATTGTTCCTTCAAGTTGTTTCTTTAGGGTTAAAAGAGTCACCATATTCATGCATTAGGGTTTATGTCGAGGTGTGCTTTGTGACTAGGAAGGACAAGTCAACTTGGGGAGATGTCTACAAGATCAACTCTATTTATGGTTGTAAACTCTCTCCTATATTTATCAATACAAAGAGCATCGTGTTTTCCTATATGTGTTGTGTTATGTTTTCACTCATGTATTTCAATTCCATGTTGATTCATTCAATAGAGATGCTATATTATGCTACATGGATGTTGTGGATCCTTTGCTTGTTTTAGTCATGTGTGCAGGTTCTAATTATAACACTTGGATTTAGAATTGGAGCTTACAAGCGAGGAGGAAAGAAATGCTTGCTATTGATTATAGGTAGGGTTCTTTCCCATACTCTAATTTCTCTAAGGAAAACTTAATGTTTTTGTCTTCTGTTGTTCTAGATCTAGGGAATTCACCTTTGTCTGCGATTGTGAAAAGTCTCCATAGCATATGGATATATGCTTGTTTTGAACAAAACATTAATAAAACGTTATACAATGTTGAAATGAATTATTTTATTTATTTATGATTCAAATCACATTTATTTATGAATTTGGTTTTTCATTTATTAAAAAGTTTATACACTCCCTCTCATATTTGGTTGGATGGAAATAGAAAACTTATATCCATAAGATATAATCCATCCCTCTCCACATTACAATGTTAATATGTGCCCCTCTCATATTTGGTCGAAAGCAAAAAACATATATCCATAGGATATAATCTCTCTATGATACACATTGAATTATTTTTCTTACTAATATTTTTTAAAATGATATATCTATTTGTATGTCTCTATATATGTATGTATAGATTGAATTATTATTATTTTTATTTTGTTTAAATGTTACATGTCAACTTCCTATTAAACTTTGAAGGAATTACAAATCTCCCTCATAATTTGAATTAGAAAGAACCTATTAATGGAATAAGAACTCTCCCTCTCTTTTTATGTGTGGGAGAGAGAAATATATTAAACTCTTTTATTGAACATGTATATTGAAATATTTGATTTATGATCCACATTAAACCCTTTTTTTTGTTAACATCTTTAAAATATCCTATATCACCTGCATATTAACAATGAAATAAATTATTAGATTCCTCGGGATGGAAAGTGAAAATATAATAACTTTATAATTTAAATTATTTTATTTTCTATTTGTAATTTCATACAAAATTATGTTATTTAATATGGAAATTGAAATATTTTATTTATGGCTCACACTATTTACATAAAATGAATAAAATCTCATATAATATCAATAATATTATTTTGGCATGTCATTTATAAACTCCATATTAAGTCGTGAAGGAATTACATCTCTCCCTCATACTAAAAAGTATATATATATATATATTTCTCTATATGAAGTTGTTGTATAATTGAAATATGTTATTTATAGCTCACATTGATTTGTTTTGTAACTTACAAAAAAAATGTTTTATAATTGCTTTATGCTTTGGAAATGTAATTTCTTCCCTATTCAATAAGAAGTTAACATAGAGCATTTAAAAATAATATTGATATGGAGTAAATATATATATATATATATATATATATAATAAACACACACACACACTAGAACGTGAATATTTATCTATAAAGATAGAATATATCTATATATATAGAGAGAGAGAGAGGATATTATTGTGTTTATTACATGGAATTTCTTCCATTCTTTTCATGATGTTGACACATAGCCCATATATATATATGTATGGGTTATGTGTTGACTCCATGTCAAGAATGGAAGAAATTCCATATGATAAATAGAGTAATAATATTTTTATATGATAATATCACTTCTATAAGCAATAGAAATCTTTCTTCAAGTTCTATAGTCTAAAAAAAGTTTGCACCTTTAAGAAATTTGATCCATCTCTACAATTGATAGATTAGAAGTTAACACAGATCTATGCTGGTATAAATTTCGCATATCTATATATTAGAATATTCTTATTTTTAATTTTATTAAACCTATGATACATAGAGTTACATATACATATATACTTGTAATATTTCACATGCTTTATAATTTTTGAATGAGATATACATAGCATTGATTATTTATTATTGGAATTTTTTACGAGTATTATAGTTTTATAATTTTTTTATTTTTTAATATGATTACCAATATGATCATTTATATATATATATATATATATATATCATTCTTATATACAATGTATTCTTATTTCTTATTATATATTTGTTAGTTAATTTTTGTAAGTTTTTATATGCTTATTAATTATGGTGATAAGCATGTCTATTTTGAAATAGGGCTTCTGAAATTTCAATTTAATGACTGGTATGGATTTAACCTCCATGACTATGATAGAATATTATGAGTAGTAATCACAAATCAAAGGTTGAGATTTCCATGAAAAGAAGTTATGCTCTTTCATTCCTTTCAATAAAATTTATTAATTAAGAAAAAAAAGAAAAAGCATATCAACATGTGTCATATGAACATGATTCAGGATTGGTTGTGCATGTGGTATTGCTAATCCATGGTATTGTAACAAATCTTATTGACAAATTAAGAATCTACATTGTAAGGTGGGGATGAATATTCATGGTTATGAATTAGCCTAATTAAGCCCCTAGTAATATTTTAATGTGTAAATAACATCAGGTGAACCCGGATGCGGGTGATAACCATGACATTAATGGCGATTAGACGGACGGGTGGCGGGAGGACCGGCCACATGGCTGCCCACGTCCCCTCCCAAGCCAGACTGAAAGGAATTCATGGCACCTCGCAGGTGACATTAATTGGGTGCTCCAGTCGAGATTTCTCCATCAAGCTCATAGCAATGGCCTCCAAAAATCATAACGCAATTCTTCCTCCTCTGCTCCGCAGCATTTTCCCTCCTTAGGCGGCAGAGCCTTGCTCTCGCATAGTCACTAGAAGCCTTGGTTGCTCAGCTGCATAGACGTTGGTAATGGGTATCATTTCTCCCACTCCAAGCGCTGTAATCTGATTCCAACTCAGAATTTCTTCACTTGCTCTCTGCATAGTTATTCCGCCAATTTCCCCACTGGTCGCTTTGCGTCAAATTTCGCCATGGCTCGCATCTACCACCGAATGCGTAGCAGAAGAGGGGGCAGTGGTGGCAGAGGCATCCGTCCTCCTGCTATGCCTAGCCCTGAATATGCCTCCCCCTCCTCTTCTCCTGACATTTCAAATCCTCATAGTTCCTTCTTTGGCTGGTATCCTGATACCCGCAGTGGCAGAGGAAAGGCTCAGCTCCAAGGTGCCTGCAGGAGGGACACAGATTTTCATGTGACCAACTTCCCCCTCACCCCGCTCCTCACACAACTCAATTTCATTTCCAAAACACCCTTCACAGACCTGTTATCACCGCCACAGTCACCATCACCTTCTCTAAGGAAAATGACCTGCAGGAAGCTGCGCCAGAGAACAATGGTGAGCAGCTGAGGGACGCTCAAAGGAACAGGAGTGTCTGCGACCCAGGCAAGCAACAGCTGGTTCAGGATGTTGCCACCCTACATGGAAAGGAGTTGGTTGGCAGTCAATGGGCTGCTGGAGGCAGAGATGGAGACATGCAGGCACCTGGAAGCAGAGAAGGGGATACGTCAGGCCCGCATTCAACAGAAGGCAGCTCCATTGGCACTCAACCAGCTCATGGAATTCAGAGTGACATGTCAGCAGAGAAGGAGGAGGGGCACAAGTACGTGTGTCTTATCGAGGAAGAGCCTACCCTAAACGACCTCCAGGATTGACACTTGGCAGCCAGGTGTCGCCCTTCTGCCAGCTGGCATTTTCTTATGCTGATAGGATGATTTCTGTTATGACTTGTTTTGTTAAAACTTTCATCCTGGTTGGTTTTTGCAATGTTTGGTATTTTTGGTTAAGACTAGTAACCCCTATGCCAGTTTTTTTGGCTTTCATAGACTGGTTTCCCCATCGATGGGGTAGTCGAGCTTAGACTATTATATTTTTTGACAAATGATGTTTAGTGCTGCTAAGGCTAAAGCCTCGATGTATTTATATTTTGTTTCATATCAATAGAATAGTTTTACTTAGAAAAAAAAAAACATCACTTTTGGTGACAAGCCCACCAAACAGCGCAATAATTGAATAATAAGCAATCCAAAGTTAACCGAAATGATAGAATAATGGTCAAGAGGATCGTTGGAAGGCCTAAATGAGTCCTAATAGTTCCATGATGAAGAGGAGGGCTCCAAAAATGATGATCAAGGGGGTGTCCCCTTGATTTCCAAGAAAAACATCTTGTGGTGCTCCCAAGTGATTGTGGGGCACAATCATGTTAAATTTTCAAATTGTTCTATGTTGTATCAATTACTTTAGCCCAATTCAATAATTCAATTGGTAATCTTTCCAATAACAATTATTCTTTCCAATCATCAATAGTAACTGAAGATATAATAATAAATGCAATAACAAAGGAGACAATCAACACATCAATAATAGACACCGGGTTTGGTCAAAGACCAAGGAAAACCCCAATATGGGGAAAACCCTTTGAAATTTTCCTTTATTTAGATTGTCATAAAATGTTCAGAAGAGAGTACAATGAACCCAATACAATATCATCCAGCAAAACAACCCAATAACATTCAGAAATATGTTTCTAGGATCATAATATATCAAAGACAACTTTTCCTCTCTGCAGTCAACTTTGGTGAACGTTCAGATCTCAGTCAAACTTCCAAGTCGCATGGAGGAATTGTGCGAGCGATTGAAGCCTTCCAGTTGCTCCCTTGAGCCTACAAGCCAACGAGTGTGGTCAAATTTGCTTTTTGACGAGCCAACGATTATAACCCAGAAACTCTAAAATAGATGCGAGCCTCAAACCCTGTAATTTTGAACCTTTGTGAACTTGTTTTATTGTCCCAGCCATAGACCTGTGTGAACCAATAAATGAAGAGAAGGAGAAGATGTTTGGTGATGTCCAAATGAGCTTGAGGTCACTTGTATTTATAAGCTTCCAAGGGTGACCAATTTACCATTAGGTTTGACCTGTCCAATTGTGCATATGTGGGCTTTTCTTCATAAGTACACTTTCCCTTGTCCAAATTTGATGATCTTTAGGTCGATTTTGGTCCTCTCAAAAAGAAGAATTCAATAATCATCATCTCCATGAAATGAGTTGTAAAAAGTGGATTTTGATCTTAATTTCATAATTTAACACTCCCTCTCAACTAGGGAGAATTCCACCTGTCAATATCTGACCATCGATCAACATGTCATCTTGTTATCATATCATGTCTCATCTCTACTCAACTCTATCTGCTAAAACGATCTTGAATCTAAAGAAGAAGAATCATCGAGGAGCTAAAGCTACCACCCTCTACATCGTCAAAGAGCATATCTCAATTCGAAACCACATCGAGGAGTACATCTCAACCTAGAGTCTCATAACGGAGCTAAATATCTTTGAACCCATATCGATCAATAGTTGATATAGGGGAGCACATCTCAATGTGGTAGAACACCTGCATCATAATCTGAGCTTGGGCTAGATACCCGACATACCAAAAGGTAAGGATCACGTGCCCCAAACCTCCTCAACTGGTTTGCCAAACAAGGAGGGAAAATCCCAACAAGCCCAGCTTGTGGGTATGATGCCAACTGGGGTATACTCTGCAAAGACCAATATAGGGGAGAAACATCTCTAACCCTATGGGTAACATATAGGGGTGCCACCCTATTGTCCAAAGATCCCTCAACCACAGGAGCCCTCTATCTCAATTCCACACCTTAGGAGCTCAAACAAGAGGGACAACTTGGCTCAGTGTCCTCTATCTCAATTACACTTTAAATTTGTTATGCCCGAAGTATACACAATCATTTTTTAAATAATGATTATTTAACAATTTGTAAGTTAGGAAAATTAATATTTCAATACATATAAAATAATTGTCATTCAAAATTAATAATCTTAAAAACTCTACAAAAAAATATGCATTTTGCATATAGATATAATTAAAATTTATGTATTTTTGGGACTTTTTGCTAAAAATAATATGTCAAATATAAGAATTTTATTAAAAATTTGAATAAAAAACATTTGAAAAATAACAAATTCTATAAAAAAATTTATGAATT